>SJYV01008730.1:850812-942523 GCA_006410875.1 Neotragus pygmaeus
CAGTGATGATGATGTTCTATCAGTATATGAAAATGGACTTTCTCAAAAATCCTTTAATAAGGCAAAAGAAAATTTTAATTTTCTTCATTTGAATAGGTACATTTCCCTTTTATATATATATATATATATATATATAAAAATTTATATATGTATATATATTCATTTTGTGTGAATTCCCTAAAACTAAATGAAATTATGCTTGAGAAGATAAAGGATGCCAGCTAATTTACTTTTTTTAAATTAAAATATTAGAAAATATTTTGTTACAGTTGTCATGTTCTTAGAAACTATAAAGTATTCCTAAAAATCTGTAAAGTTTGATTATTTCCAAAAGCCACATGAATCATGCTGCTATGATTGACTGGCCATATTGTCAAAACTTTTGGCTTGAAGAAGTTCATAATTGATCATTGGTTGAGAAATTTAAGCTTTTTTTCCTAAAACATAGGTTATTACTCATTTCTTTCAGAAATGCTTGTTATCAACCTATGTCTTTTCGACCAAGAATGCTGATAGTGGGTGAACCAGGATTTGGGCAAGGTTCTCATTTAGCACCAGCTGTCATCCATGCTTTGGAAAAATTTGCAGTATACACTTTAGACATTCCTATTCTTTTTGGAGTCAGTGCTACATCTCCTGAAGAAACGTGTGCCCAGGTAATTCATTGTTGCCCAGACAAACAAGCTGTAAGGTGAAGTAGTCTTCCAGAGACAAAATCTAGGATTGCTTCATTCTTTTTTGTACTGTGTTTTTTGGTCTTTCTGATTTCTGACTTCAGGTTTTCAAAATAGAACCTTGCCTAACTGCTTAGTTATTAAAAAGAATGACTTTAAATCCTTTTCCACCTCTTAATTGCTATGTGACTTAGTAAAGTTTATTAAATCTCTCTGCCCCATTTTCCCCATTTGCAAAATGGAAAAATCAATACTTTACTTACATGACTGTTGTGAGAATTAAATGAGTGAAGTACTTAAAACAGTGATGGCTCCGTAAAAAGTATGCAAATATTCTGCTGCTTCTTTTTTGCTATAGTTATATTAAAAATTTGTAAACATGTTTTATGTATTTTTATATTTAACCTTGGTTGCCATAACAGAAAAGTCTTTTAGATTTCTTGAGCTGTTTTCTAATTGCCTGAAGCAATTATGTTTTTCTAAAAATGAAACTTTTATAAAAACATTTAAAAACAAGATGGTGGGATTGGGGGAAACATATTTTAAACTTAATGGTTTTATATGACAGTTCTGGGAATTTAAATTGTTCTAGATTTAAAAAGCACATTGCTAATGTGCTGCCTCTGTAAGTGTGTGTAATTGTTTTCTCTCTCTACTAGGTGATTCGAGAAGCTAAGAGAACTGCACCAAGTATAGTGTATCTTCCTCACATTCACTTGTGGTGGGAAATAGTTGGACCAACACTCAAAGCCACGTTTACCACATTATTACAGAATATTCCTTCTTTTGCCCCAGTTTTACTACTTGCCACTTCTGACAAACCCCATTCCACTCTACCAGAAGAGGTAATTTGTGGGAGAAATCATTATGCTTTAGAATGGGATATTCATAATCAATATAATTTAAAAAGAGATATTCAGAAACTATTAGGAATTTATGGGGAAAAAATTCTAGTGCTAAAGAGGTGAATAAAATTATAAGGAAAAGTTTTCCTAATTAAAGATATCATTGCTAGCTATTTGATACATATGTTTGTTGGGCAGCATATGGGTCAGCATTTGTTGTGTATATGTATAGTGAGACCAGAGCTTTCCAGGTGGCGCTGGTGGTAAAGAACCTTCCTGCCAGTGCAGGAGACATAGAGACGTAGGTTCGATTCCTGGGTCAGGAAGATCGCCTGGAGGAGAGCATGGCAACCCACTCCACTTTTTTTGCCTGGAGAATCCCATGGACACAGGAGCCTGGCGGGCTATAGTCCATAGGGTCACACGTGAATAAAGAGACTAAAGTGACTTAGCACACATAGTGAAAACCACTTTATAAATTTTTTTCTCTAAATAAAATATACATTCAGTTCAGTTCAGTCGCTCAGTCGTGTCCAACTCTTTGCGACCCCATGAATTGCAGCACGCCAGGCCTCCCTGTTCATCACCAACTCCCAGAGTTCACTCAGACTCATGTCCATCGAGTCTGTGATGCCATCCAGCCATCTCACCCTCGGTCGTCCCCTTCTCCTCCTGCCCCCAATCCCTCCCAGCATCAGAGTCTTTTCCAATGAGTCAACTCTTCCCATGAGGTGGCCAAAGTACTGGAGTTTCNATAGATGGGAGACCACGAAAAAGACGGGTATCATGTCTTCTCTCTGAATCAGAAAGAATGTCAGTGTTCCGAAGTGTAGAGTTTTATGAAACAATTCACACATCTCCCATTATGATGTTGGGACTCTTATTCACCTCCTGTCGACATGGATAGGCAGTTTGCTGCCCTTCCCAGGTAACTAACTGTGGGAGGAATTGGGCCAGGCACCACTCTTGACTATCTGCCAGACTTTAGTGGCATTAGCCCAGAAGTCACTGGTTCTGCTAGGACAATCCTGGAAACAAAATGGCCTTTGATGAGACTTCCTGATTCCATATGTCTGTCCTGGGTTCCAGCTCTGTCTCCCTGAGAACAAACTCATCACCATGGTAACTGCATCCACATAACGCTTGCTGCCAAGAGTTCCTGAATCCTTTCATTTGCTTCTTTCCCAATGTTAACACTTATTAATCTAAAACCAGATCTCACAATTAGCTTGTCTTCAGGAGGCCCGTATCTCTCTTTAAGTTCAAAATAGTTTATTTTGCAGCAAAAAAAAAAAACAAACAAAAAACTGATTCACTATCCAATCTATAACACCCACCCCAGGAGGCTAATATCTCTTTTAATTCCCACTGTTGCACTGATGACAGAAAGGTTCAGGACCCTCAGCATTATTTCCTGAAGAGTTAAATGACATTCAGGCAGGAGGAAGCTTCTGCCAATAAAATCAAAATATAAACTGGTTGCCTTTTATTATCACTTAAATTATTCTCTCCACTTGACATGGATTTATTGGTCAGTTTAGACTCTGTGACAGATTTGGTTGTAGTCACACGGAGCGTGACTAACAGCCTTAACTACAAGCCTGTAAACGGAGTGTGATGTACGTGTACATTATCATCTAATAATATCTGTGGGCTAATCATGTAAAGGCTAAAGTAAATGAACACCACAGTGGTTGCCATGCACAAGCCCAGGGAGGGCAATTAATGCTCTACGGCGGCTGACCTGGGCCATCAGGTAGGGCCAGGGTAGTGCTGGAGGTCAGCGCTCTGTCTTGCACTGTTTATTCACTCCTTGTTTGAGGATGGTCACTGGCATCTATTTCTTAGTGATTCCTAATTTCTTCAAAGTTTATTTCAGAATAATTGATGTAATGTTTATGGCTCTTTTTAATATGCATAGGCTGATGTGGTAATACATGGGGAACCCATTAAATTTCTAGTGGTTTATCTGGTGGTTTATCTTGAGATTGACAGTGTGCTCAAGGAAGGACCCCGCCTCACCCCCCACCCCCACCTATACCATGTGTTGTTAGCAGGATAGGGTGGGCCACATGAGTCAGAGCCCCAGAGGTCCCTGGAAGGAGGTAGGTGAACACAGGGGGCCCCCCAGGCTGTGTGGATGGGAGGCAGCTCTGGAGGCAGAGGACCTAGGAGGCATCCTGCCCCTCAGCTATCTGAAGCTGTGTGACCGGGCAGGTGACAAGCTTCTCTGAGATTTTAGCCTCTTTGTCTGCAAAATGGAGACCTTACTGTTGAGACTTGAACAAGCTAATAAAAATCATTTTAGGCCAGGTGTTGTATAGTCAATTTTCATAAAACTGATGACATAGATAAAATCGTCATTCCCATCTTAAATATGAGGCAGCTCAGGTTCAGAGAACTGAAACCCCTTGCTCAAAGTCACACAGTATATAAGTGGTAGAGTCAGGATTTGAACCCAGAGCCCATCCGCTTAACTATTCCACTGTGCTGCCCTGGGCAGGCAATATATGTGACTGGCAGCAGAATCTTCCTGTTTTATGGAAGGAGGCAGTCAGTGGGCACTGGGGTGCCATAAAGGGCGGGGACATGACTGGGCCCACCATTTCTGGGCAGCAATGCTGTCACTAGCGACAAATCAATGTGTCACTTTGAACGGGTACAGATTGTCTCTGCAAGATTTATGAGGAATTTTGTGGCTTAAGATAAAGTCATAGGCCATGTTGTAAAGTAGCTTCATTTTTGGGGGAGACAGTAACTGAAATTGGAGAGTCCTCTAGCTCCATCCATGCCCACACTTGAACCCACAGAAACCCGATGTATTCTTCCTACCTCCCTGGCACTCACAGACACTCAGCTTCACCTTCCATTTTCTTCTCTGCCCCGTCATGCAGACCTGTATCCTCAGCTTGTGGGCACCCAGACATATACAGACCCTGCCCTCAGAGAAGGAGGCTGAGGCTCAACTGTTCATCAGAGGTGGAGGGGGCAAGGCTAGTAGACAGTGCATTGTGGACCAGAAACTGCTAGATCTGAAAAAGACTTCAGAGATCAGCTGGGCCAGTCACCTCGTTCTATAGACAAGGAATCCGAGGTCCAAGGGGACCCAGCAAGTTTAGTGGGTCTGCAGAGCTGAATGACCAGTGACAACTGGACTCCAGGAATGGTGTGCCAGTGAACAGGAGCGGGTGAGCGGGGCCACAGTGAGGGAAGAGCTTAGTGCTCCATAGAAAAGGTGGTTCTTTATCCACCCTTGTAAACGTTCCCTAACTCAGAAGGAAACTCAGTAGCCGGAGTGGGGGATTTCTCCAACATCTCTAGTCATTTGATTAGGACTATCTTCCTAATTATTTATGTTAGCAATGTAAAGAACCAAACCCTATAATTTAAGAGGGATAAAAGCAGGAAAGAGTGACTGACACCAAGTATGAAAAATAACTTCCCAATGATGGTATGTTTTAGACTTCAGGAAAATTTGAAAGTAGACTTTAATTGATGATTTTTATAGAGGTAAGAATTAATGATCATTAGAAGATAACCCTCAGTAGTTAAAGGCCATCCCATCACCTCCGCTTTGTATCTGCCATGGCTTCAGGCTTCATCTCAGACGTCATTTCCTCTGAAAGGTCTACTGCGCACCATCATTGCATCCCCCTGCCCCCATCCCTGGGATAACTTTCCTTCCTGTCACCTCTGGTATGTCCTTTGTGACACTCACAGCCTGCGATAGGCTTGTCTATGTATCTCTTTCCTCATTTCTCCCTCAGGAATGTGAGCTTCCCTGGGCCACAGACCACTTCTGGCAGACACTCAGCAAAAGCATGGAACAGGTTTCAAAACCTGAAAATTGGTAGTGACTTCGTTGGTTCTATTTCCTTTTAAGTGGATGTACTTCTTAACACGGCTATCACTACATTAAATGTATTAAAGACCACCTCTGAAAGCCTCAGCAAAAAATAATAAATGCAAATAAAAATCTTCCTCCAGTAATGCCCAATAAATGTATTGAGGATTCTAACAGATCCTAATGAACATGGTAGCCTGAATAATGAATAAGTTGCCTCTGCAAAGGACCAACTTTACAAGGAAGCAGCAAAAACACAATTTACTTAGTTTCTTAAATTGTACAGGTATATTTTTCCTTTATTTAAGGTAACATTTTGAGTAGTTTAACAATAAAATGCTTTAGGCTTTTACTTTATGGTAGAGTTTTTAGTAAAAGAAAAACTTGCTTACTAAAAAGTAATAGAAAAGAATAAGAAAAATTGCATCTAATGTTTTCATAATTATACAATTTGCCTTTTACCTTGCAACTGCTTTTTACAGAGGCGCTAATGGAAATTGTTAAACCTTTCATGCACTTACAGAAACAAAAATGCATTTTAATGTGGTTGAGGTAATAACCAAACAAGAATGTTGTTAGTAATAACAGTACTGAAACTGCTCAGGACGCTACACTCTTACCAATAGGAGAAGTGATGGTCTTTGTTATAAAAGGTTTCCAGGAGGTTGGCTGTCTATATTATTCACTAGTGGGAGACTCAAATATGTGCTGACATTTCAGGATTCATTGATACACTTTATTAAACAATTCTTCCTATTTTTTAAAAGTTTCAGTCATTTGAATTGCAAAACTAACACATTTTTGTAGTAGTTCAAATAGAAGCTAAGTACCTGTAGAAAATTTATAGTCTTAACTTCTTCCCCTGTTTCTACCCTGCATGTATTAGATGCTACATATTTAGATTACAAATTTCATCTTTTCTCCTTTGCTTATATAAATATAAACATTAACAACAATAATAAAAATAATAGCAAGTAACAATCTTGTAGTGCTTAGAATACGTTAGGCATTTTTTTTAAGGATGGGATATATATTACACAATACATGTAACCCTATGAGATAAGCATAAGTTATCAGCCCCATTTTGTAGATTAGGAACTTGAGGCACAGAGAAGTCAAGTAATCTGTCAAAGGCCACACAGCTAGTGTGTGGCAGACATGGCATTCAAACTCATGTAGTCTTAATTACTAAGCTACACTGTCTCCCACACTTAGCTTTTCTGGTTGTCTTTATATATAAAAGGGTTTATATCATATGTGCCCTATAACTTTCACCTACCTAACAAATGTCACTGACCTCTTTTCAGTCCAATGAATATAGATCCAAGGTGTTCTGGTGGATGGTGGCATTGCTTTCTGTCACATAGACATATCATACTTTATACAACTATTCTGTGATGCACATGTAGATTGCTTCAATTTTTGGCCATTATAAACAATAAACAGCTTTAAACATAAATATCTATGCACCATCACTTTTATTATTCTCAGAATTGGACTTTTGGGAGTCAAAGAATATGCACATTTTAAATCCTAATAAATACTACCTGTTTATCTTCCCCAAAGGTTGTGAAAATTTATATTTCTACCAAGAGTGAATCAGGACCTTTCTCATTACCTAATACTTTAAATAAAAATAATTTTATGAACTTGTAACTTTTATAACAAATCTTTATTTTATAGTTTTTGGTATTATGTCCTACTTCTGAGAAAATATTGGTGGGTTTGTCACAAAATGATATAAACACAAGTAAAATAATTAAAAGGTGTAATTATGAATGGCAATTTAGAATTTTCCCTTTTTCCCCTGATTTCAAAAGCAGAGTTTTTCTTTTCTCCTGCCAGACGTGTTCATTTCTTATTATTCACTCTTTTCTATCTCTATCATGCTCTGGGGGGACTAAGCGGGGACAGACCGCCATCTGTCCTGGGTAGTTTACACCAGATAATTTCTCCAAGTCCCTTCCAGCTCAGTGACACTCTTAGCATATGAATTCTTTAAAAATCAAGTTACAAAATCCAGGATGGCTTGTGATTTTATAAAGCTTGTGTGTGGTTTCATAAAAAAATGTAGCCATGCTAATAAAATAAGTGTACCTGTGTCTTGGGAAAATGTAATTTCTGGAAACATAACAGCAACCAGAACAATATGGAGGTTACATATTCAGGGATGGTTTAGATGACACAGGATTCTTGGATCCGTTCCACTTTGGCCCTGTTTTCCTGACTCAAAGGACACTTTGAATATAAATATATTAATCAGAACTATAAAACACTGATTAATTTTCATTGAGGAAAGTATCCCTGAAATGGGCTTCAGTAAAGTCAGTGTGAATCTCTTAATCAATTTTCCCCATGATGTTATTGCATCATCTCTATTTTGTTTAATTTTTATTTTATTTAACTGAAGTTGTTTGTCTTGGATTCAATTCTTTTCCATATAAATTAAACAGACTTGACTCATCAATTTTCCTCTGTATAAAACTGTACTGATACTATCTTCTATCGTTGTCTGACAGCCATAATTTCTGCAAAGTTCTTTTTTTGAGTCTATGTTTGCAGGTCTAAATTTGGTGACGAAGATTTGGTTCTTTTGTCAGTTTTATTCAATATTAATTTTACGTTGTAGTTTAAGCCATTGTCAGTTTTGGGTTGATTCTTCAACCATCACATTTGCTGTAACATGGATTTGAATAAAAGACTAATGGTTTGCACTTATCTCCTAGCTAACCCATGATAATATTGTGAATACTTTTGTGATAAAGAGAGAGCAATAGAAAATGGAGACTAAGAGAGACAGATGTAAGAGACCAATTTAGTCCTAAGGAATCATTGCTGAGTTCTTGAATGTACAGAGGGGCTAAGACAGCTCACAGGTATAAAGTGACAGAGACAATCACCCTTGGGATTCAGTGGCTGAATCAAACCTTCCTGTTTCATTGCTGCTGAAGTAAATGCAGGTATCTAAATGTCTAACTTCTCTCCTTACAATTCTGTCATCAGGGTTCTTGGCCTCAATTGTTGTTCAGTTGCTAAGTCATGTTGGACTCTTTGCAACCCCATGGACAACAACATGTCAGGCTTCCCTGTTCTTCACTATTTCCTGGAGTTTGCTCAAACTCACGTCCATTGAGTCGATAAGGCCATCCAACCCTCTCATCCTCTGTTGCCACCTTCTACTCCTGCCCTTAATCTTTCCCAGTATCAGGTTCTTTTTCAGTGAGTCGGCTCTTTGCATCAGGTGGCCAAAGTATTGGAGCTTCAGCTTCAGCATCAGTCCTTCCAGTGAATATTCAGGACTGATTTCCTTTAGGATTAACTGGTTTGATCTCCTTGTTGTCCAAGGGACTCTCAAGAGTCTTCTCCAGCATCACAGTTCGAAAGCGTTAACTCTTCTATGCTCAGCCTTCTTCATGGTCCAACATGTACAGTCTCACATCCCTACATGACTACTGGAAGAACCATAGCTTTGACTATATATAGCTTGGGCTGTATAGTCAAACCCTATTCTGTCTGTCTTCTGTCTCCAAGAAATAAACAAGATGGAGGTGAGCATTTAATTAGGATTAGTTTCAGGTACCAGTGACAGAAGGTCCAAAGTAACCAGATAGAACTTCTCTCTCACCTACAAGAAACTGAGTGAGGCAGTGAGGAGAGTATTACGTGGACCCTGGGAACTGGAGTGGGGAAGGGCTCTTATCTGAAAGAGGAACCCAGCCTCAGTTAGAACCAGCCTGTCAAAACTGACAGAAAGTGAGAGGAGAAAGATTCTGAGCTTGCTCTGCTAGGATGTTCTACTGACCAGAATGTTGGTGTAACTGAACCAGAGAACCACGGAGCCTGGCAGAAACTGTTCATAGGGGTAGGCTCTGGGGGAATAGAGAAGGGAAGCAAGGGAACAGAGAAAGACATGGAATGGATTTGGGTGTGTTTGTGTGTAAATCCAGTAAAAGGCAAATAGGCATACATGGATAATGAGAAAAGACAGTGTTCAATGAGCACCATAAGAAAAGTATCAGTAGTTCTGACAATATTTTCAGCTTTTATTTTCAAAATATTCAGCTATTTTCAGTTAATTGAATTTGTTGTTGTTTAGTCTTTCAGTCATGACAGACTCTTTTGGAACCCCTTGGACTGTAGCCTGCCAGGCTACTCATGGGATTCTCTGGGTAAGATTACTGGAGTGATTAAATAGTTATGTTCTAAACATATTCCAAGCAGTATCCCATTCAGTCCTCGGGACACAATTGTGAGGTAAGTGTGTTGTTCATATTTTAAGAAATGGGAAACCTAAGCAGAGATGTAAAAAATTTGCTTAAGTTAGAACACAAATGGTAGACACAGAGCTCTAAACTAGTCTGCTGGGCACCATCATGGTGATCTCACCCATGGTTCTGATTTCTGTCCCATGGGTCAGTAGGAGCACATGACTTCCAGTGGGGGTGCGAAGCTGCCTCACTCTAACTTCCTGTCAAGGACAAGGCTGACATTCTTTCCTCCCATTTTTCAGAGAAAGGAAGTTGGGGGCTGGGAGAGGAGAGGTATGTGCTAGGGGTTCTGTGACAATTCCAGTTTCTCGCCTTCCATCCTGTTCCCTTCAGGAAGCTCTTGCAGCCTATTTAGTGGCTTGGCAATCACTTTCTGAAAAAACTGAGCAGGTCAATCTCATTGGCCTGGTAGGATTTAGTGGAAGAGTGGTTTGCCTCTTATCTGCTTCATTAGCTTTCTTCTGGGCAGAGGCCTCTGGATAAATCAGTTTCTCCATGACCCTGAGGAAGTAAAGCCTGTTTGCTGGCCCAGGGTTAGGGAGTGGGGTTAGGGGTAGTGTCAGGGGAGGCAATTTTTGAAGAGAGAAAATTTAAATTAGTACAGTCTTTCTTGCTCTGCAAAGAAACCAAATTGGAAGAGATTGGGATTTAGATCCAATAGTTTTCCATTTTTGTTCCTGTCAGCAGCTATATCAATTTAGCTTCTAGACGGGACATATGAAAATGAACAATGCTGAACAATTGTATTATCTCTGACCAGTCCAGTGGATAAAAGTAGTAAAAATCATTGGAACATTAGCTATAATGGCTTTCCAGGGCAAAGTGCAATGGCTACGAAGACACACAATTAGCAAAGTCATTTGTTCTGACAGACACTGCTGGCCAGCACTTGAAACGGGGACAGAGCCGTCATGAAGCTGCTTCTCCGTGGATGTTTACTGGTATCGCTGAAAACGCTGTCCTGCCAACCACAGAGAACCTGAGAAGGATCTACACTCCTTTCCCCACAGCTCTGTCTCCCTCCTTCAGTTCAACGACAGGGTTCCCAAAAGATCACTAGGCACCTGACCTCCACCTCACTTCCCATCCAACTCTCAACTCCCTGGCAGGTTGGCCGTCTCCTCCTCCAGCTTCCCCATCTCACCACTGAGCTCATTGCACTTGTGACCTTGCTTGACCGTGGAAGCACTGCCATCGTCCATCATTCCTTTACATCTGAATTTATCTTTCCTCTTGGCTTTCTCGGACAACTCTCTCTTCTGATTTTCCTGTCTTTCAGCTTTTTCCCCTCATGCTAACTTCTTTTCTCTCTGTCTATCCATTAAATGTTGATTGACTTTCTGGTTCTTTCCTTGGCTGTTGTCTCCTAAGTTGCTTCAGTTGTATGCAACTCTTTGTGACCCCATGAACTGGAGCCCACCAGGCTCCTCTGTCCATGAGATTCTCCAGGCAAGAATACTGGAGTGTGTTGCCATGCCCTCCTCCAGGGGATCTTCCCAACCTGGGGGTCAAACCCTGGTCTCATGTCCCCTGCATTGGCAGTCGAGGTCTTCACCACTAGCGCCACCTGGGAAACCCCTATCTTCCTTTCACACCCTCTGTATATTCAGTCTTGCTGGCCTTATCCTCTAGTCTGCACGCAATAGTCATGCAATAAAAGCTTCTAACCTCTAGCCCACATCTCTCTCCTGTGTTCCAGATCTATATAGATACCTGACTTCCTTCTGGGTGCAGCAGACAATGCTGGTGGTCTCCCCAGACACTGTGGGTCCCTTTTAATATTTCTGTGTGTCATAGTCCCACTCCCCAACCTGGTCTTATGCCCTTTTTTCAGAGGGGTGTCCTCCGATTACCAGAGCAGCTTTGTGTACATGCATGGAGAGTTTATGTGTTCCCTCTACCCCCACCCCAATCTGCCCCATTGTAACTCGTAACCAATGACTGCTGGGTCTAGAGCATGAAAACCTAGGTCCTTTGTGTTGAGTGGTAGTTTGGGTCTGCAAGAAAGCAAATGTCAAGATGGTTAGAAGTACAAAGAATTATTGAACCTAAGAGAGCAAGAGTAGGCAGAGAAAGCCAAGAATTGATCTGACACTTGTGGAAGGTGAGAAAAGAGGAAGGAAGTTTGGGTAGAGTGAGCCTCAGACTACCACCAGGTGCTGAGAAAGTCCCAGGTACCTCCAGTGCAGAGATTGTTCATAGAGGAGTTGCAGAAACGGTGACATTTTTCACACCCATATCTCCTCTCCAATCCTACTAACGTGGATACTAAATCATCTTTTTGCTGGGTTATGACAATGGGTCCCCTCTAGGATAATCTGCCCCCATCCATCCTCCACACTGCAGATTTTGAGCTACCTAAACACAGGGAATACAGGGTGGAGGGAGAATCTAAATTCCTAGAAGGGCACAATGGTGATTCTGGGGTTGCAAGCAATCCTTCCATTCTGGAGTGTGAAACGGAATTTACCTTGAGAATAGCATATCACCTCTGTTCTGGGAAGAACATTTTGAGTTGTGTGTTTTTGTTTTTTTTCAATGATGTTGATAGAAGGCAAGTCAATTCACCATTTTTGTAGATGTCCGTGGGATGGAAACCTTTTGACTCACCAAAGTTCCAGGTTTAGAGTTTGTTGCTGAATAGAACAGGCAGCATTTCTTGTTCCAGATAAATGTAATCAGAAGGCCAGGCTGGGGTAGGGGCGGTATTACTTGCGGGAAGGGTCATTCTCAAGTCTCTGTTTGAGTCATGGCTTCTCTAACTCTCACCCATGTGAACTGTCTTGTCCTCTTAAGCATTTCTGAAAATGAAATCTCTCTTAGCCCTTTCCCCCATTAGAATTGGGATTTATTAGGTAAAACAGAAAAAAAGATCAAGGCAATATTTGGTTAAGGTTGAATTCTCTATCTCAAACTTTTTGGGGCTGCTGGCCTAACTCTGCTTTGAGTCAGAGAGGTTTCAAAATTCAATTCAATAGCCTCATTATAGTCTCTGTCCTATTAAGAATGTTAGCCGCTTGGGGGCAGGGCTTTTGCTGCTTCAGTTTGTAATTCCCAGAGTTTTTAGCGTATGTCAGGCTGATAATCTGCCTCTTGCTACCCCATGTTTCAAATGCTTATATTTCAAGTGCCACAAAACAAGCGATGAACTCAAAAAAGTAAGTCAAAAGGAATATAATCTTGTGAATTTGTGAAATAATGAAGCCAGCTTTTAATTTGGATTTAGTGGGCATTATTCAATTTGCAGGCCTGTGGTCTACCTTGTTTACTTTTGGAGCAGTAAGTACCTTCACAGACCTGTTTATTGATTAGTGTGAGATGAGCATTGTAGCTAATCTTGTTTCAATCCTTCTGTGGCCACCAGTACAAAAGAAAACTGGTTCATGCAAAGCTCCAAATGGACAAAGAGAGAAAGATCAAAAAGGAATGAGGTTGATGCATTTATTCAAAAGCATTACAGATACTCTGAACAAAGTAGAGAAGATAAGAACTTGTAGAAATTTAGTCCGTAACATGTGCCAAGGTATTTACATAGTTCCTGATTGGTGACAAACCAGTTTTAACATGTCCATAGGCTGTAGTGATGAGTCAAAGCATGCAAGATGAAATTGGATGGGAACAAGTGAAAAATACCATGCAAAAGCCAGGGAGATGTAGGTTAACTCAACAAGACAATTTAAGAGATTTAGTTGCTTTGAAGCTCAATAAGTCAATAATGCAATTTTGCTGCTGAGAAAACAAATTCTGTCTTAGAGTACATTACTAGAAGTACAGTGCTTGAGAAAAATGAGTGGATGGGTGGTAGTTTCTGGGAGTGTATCAAACCATACCTGGAATACTGTGTTTAATTCCAGATGCAGCTCTTTCAGGTGGACATTAGCAACCTAGAAATGATTTTATGTGGAGTGGGGCAAATGAAGAGTGTGGTCAAAATCACTGCAACCATTATCAGCAAATGGAGCTATGGCGAAGTGCTCCCTCTGCCCCTAAACAGAGAAGGTACGGAAGTAAGATAGATTTCTTAGGGTCAAATCATAAAAGTCAACACATTGGATGAGGAAAGATCCTAGGCCCCCATGAAACAGTATATAAAGGACTATGTGTATATGTTAATATCCATTAAACAAACCTAAAGAAGAAAGGCTTCCCAGGTGGCACTAGTGGTAAAGAATCCACCTGCAATGCAGGACACATGAGATTCGGGTTTGATCCCTAGGTCAGGAAGATCCCCTGGAGGAGGGCATGGCTACCCACTCCAGTATTCTTGCCTGGAGAATCCCATGGAAGAGCAGCCTGGCAGGCTACAGTCCATGGGGTCACAAAGAATTGGACATGAGTGAAGCGACTTAGCACACACACACAAGGAAGAAAGCAACAATTAGAGAGGTGGAACACAGGATGAAAAGGAATCAGAGGAAATGATCAGAAAACCAGCCAGTTCCAATCTAGGGTAGAAGAAGTCTAAAGTAATGGAGTTTTGCAGAGAGTCAAGGATATTTCTATTATGATGCAATAAATACAAGCAGCTCTTGTAGTCTAAAGCCATTAAACATTCAAATCATCTGTTCCTTGTGTCCTGACTTTGTGCTTACCATGCTATCTTCTGATTGCAAATTGATTTCTTACTAGACTCGCCTACGAGAGAGAAGGTGCCCGTGTGCCATCTGAGTATTCTGGAGTGACAGCAATAGCTCTCATTGTAAATGAGTCTGTTGGCACTCTGTGCATCTCATGGGCTTGGCTAATGGGAGTCTGCCCTAGAGGGTCAGAGCCACTCCTGTGTGCTTACACAATCTGGTTTTAGAAATTGCAAAACTGAACCAGGCTCAGGATCATGGCAATTTGCCATGGTAACAAATTTCAACTCAGTGGGAAACAAGAAATTCTTCTGGAAATCAGAAGAGTAACCTTCTTGTGAACACCTGCAGCAGGTATTGTCCTTTGATACTTAGATATTGTTCCACTAAATCTTGCCTTCTCTCCTTGAAGGGGCTGAAGTTGATTCACTTTTGTATGACAGTCACTCCTGTATCTGCAGGTTCTGCATCTGTGGATTCAGCCAAGGATGGGTTGAAACTTTCAATCCACAATTGGTTGAACCTGTAGATAGTGAGGGCTGACAATAAGGGAGTTGAGCATCCCAGGATTTTGGTATCCTCAAGGGGATCCTGGAACCAATCCCTTGCAGATACAGATGGACGACTGTGCTCAGCACATGGAAGTTTCACCAACCAACCAAAAGCCTGTCTCTGACCACCCTCGACCTGACTGACTACCACTCTTCCTCAAGCTTGGCTCTTACTCACCTTCACAGCCCTCTACTCCACTAAAACAATCAGGACTAGCCCCTTCCTCAGCAGTCTCCCTACCTCCACCCAAGAGCCACATCCACTGAGCAAGTCAGCCATCTCTCCCGTTTCCTAAGTCTATTTCTGTTCCCAGAAACAGTCTCCCCCCTGACAAATACCTCTAGCTTGCTGACTTCCTAAGATGATCCAAGATACTATCTCTCTTAATGGCACAATTTGTAACCCATGGCTAAGTAACACTCTGTCCCTGTGTCCTACNAGTCTATTTCTGTTCCCAGAAACAGTCTCCCCCCTGACAAATACCTCTAGCTTGCTGACTTCCTAAGATGATCCAAGATACTATCTCTCTTAATGGCACAATTTGTAACCCATGGCTAAGTAACACTCTGTCCCTGTGTCCTACTCAACATTTCATATCCTCAGACACTGCATTTGGATTTTATTTCCATTCACACCTTTGAGTATCTGAACTTCTTGGCTGGGAAGGGTTATAGGGTGGTGCCCTCCACAGAGTTCTGCAAGTAGATACACTTCACCTAATGTTTGTTTATCGACTGGCTACATTAACTCTGCATATGTGCTAAGTTGCCTCAGTCTTATCTGACTCTCTGTGACCCTATGGACTGTAGCCCGCCAGGCTCCTTTGTCCATGGGATTCTCTAGGCAAGAATACTGGAGTGGGTTGCCATTCCCTCCTCCAGCAGATCTTCCCAACCCAGGGATCGAGTCTGTGTCTCATGCCTCCTGTACTGGCAGGCAGGTTCTTTACCTCTAGTGCCACCTGTGAAGCCCATATTAACTGTACCATTTCAATAATCTATAAACATTTTGGAGAAAGTTAAACAGAGATGATATGACCCAAATCAAATCCCTTATGATTATACAGTGGAAGTGAGAAATAGATTTAAGGGACTAGATCTGATAGACAGAGTGCCTGATGATGGAGGCTCNGTGGGAGGTGGGAGGGGGATTCAGGATTGGGAGCTTGTGTACACCTGTGGTGGATTCATGTCGCTGTATAGCAAAGCCAATAGAGTACTGTAAAGTAAAATTATAAAAATAAATAAATTAATTAAAAAATAAATAATATATATAATTCATAAAAAAAAGAAAGAAAAAGGAAAACCTATAAGTAAAAATAGATTTAAAAAAATATGTGATCTATTTTTTATTTCCTGAGATTTGATGACTCATAGGAGCACTGGATATGCTATTTGTCTTTGTAGTCTCCCAGGTAACTCCTCCATTTTTCTTTTTCTTCTTCTTTTTTTTTTTTTTAATAAGCCAAAAATAATAAAAATTCTCCCTATAACGTTGCCTTGAGAAGTAGGGCTTTTCAATTGTACTTTCTTCTTTTACCTTCCTTTCCATTGTATTTATTTATTTATTTATTTATTTATCTAATAATCACTACCACAAAACCAACATCACATCTTTTAATAACTATTCTCAAAAGTAAACACAATCTTGACTTTTAGGTCAATTGTTCCTTGCAAAGTTTTCTGAAAAGAGAGAATTTATGGCCTCTTCTTATTCTTAGAGAGGTATAAATTCTCCTTGCCTTTTTTTGAGTTTAACTAAACATGTGTCTGGAAACAATCTACTTCAGATTTTCTATGTATGTGTATGTTTTAAATAGAACATATAGTCATTTAGCATATTTTAGTTTTATGTCTGGCTTAATATTCTATTGTGAGATTGTTCCATATTATCAGTATTTTTAAATTCACACATTCACATGAATGATTAATAGTACCTCATTATTTTAATTAGCATACTTGTGAATTATTTTTCATTTCTTTAATCTCTATGTCAGTCAATTTATTGTACATGCTATGATGCTTAATAAAACAAATGAAAAGAAAAGGATAAATTTTAAAAGAAAACAAAGGGAAAAAATAAAGAGAAAGGGAAAATGGAAAAGAAATCTGAGTCTTCAAATGACAAATATATGCTTTCATATGTCTAGAGTTGGTTGTGGCTCTCTGCAGGTTCTACACTCTGGGACCTAAGCTGATATAAATGCCCTTTCCCAGATATCACTTGTCTCATGCCAAATGGAAAGGAGAACATGATAAGTACACTCCATGGATTAAGCTTTTGCTCAGATAGCACATTTGACTTCCACTCATATTTCATTGCCCAAAGCCTTTTATTAATAAAACATAGAAGAGTGTGAAAAATCTGTACAAAAATAAAAATCTATCTAATTCTCTTTTGTGAGTTGTCAGTTGAAAATCACATAGCCATTTTTTCTCTTTAATCAGCTCCTTCCAACCAACTTGTTAGTGCTTTTGCTTTGGCTTTGTTGATCTTCTAGTTTTATTTTAGTTTCTCTGTTTTATAATTCCTCCTTCTATCTTATTTATTTATTATATTATTTAATTCAATAGGTCCTCCTTACACTTATTTCTCATGATATAGCTTTAAGTCTATTGATTGTTAACACTTATTGTTAATATATACATTTAATGGTATATATTTTCCTCTAATTTGAGTTGTACCTCCCTAGTTTTAATATACACTATTTTTCAACATTCATTCAATATTCATTCACTAAATGAATTCATTCATTCAATATTCATTCAAAATATGTCTAAACATTTGTCAATTTTTGAAAACAGCGAGTTATCTAATAATTTTCAAACACCCTTTTCTCATTCATTCTTATCTTAATTGTGATAATAGAAATATTTTGTATTTTTTTATCTCTTCAACTCTATTGCCAAGCATAAGTCAGTCATTATAACAAAAGTTCCCAATGTAGAAAAAGGAGTATTGCAGTTAGTAGTAGAAGCAATGGCCTGCATGTACTTATTAGGTCAATTTGCTATTATTTATGGTCTAGTCTAACACTTTGCCAACAAAGGTCTGTCTAGTCAAGGCTACGGTTTTTCCAGTGGTCATGGATGGATATGAGAGTTGGACTGTGAAGAAAGCTGAGTGACAAAGAATTGATGCTTTTGGACTGTGATGTTGGAGAAGACTCTTGAGAGTCCCTTGGACTGCAAGGAGAGTCCATTCTAAAGGAAATCAATTCTGGGTGTTCGTTGGAAGGACTGATGGTCAAGCTGAAACTCCAGTAAATTGGCCACTATGGAAAGAGTTGACTTATTGTAAAGGACTCTAATGCTTGGAGGGATTGAGGACAGGAGGAGAAGGGGACGACAGAGGATTAGATGGCTGGATGGCATCGCTGACTCAATGGACATGAGTTTGAGTGAACTCCGGGTGTTGATGATGGACAGGGAGGCCTGGTGTGCTGCAATTAATGGGGTTGCAAAGAGTCGGGAATGACTGAGCAACTGAACTGAACTGAGTCTAATACATCAAGTGGCATGGAAAAGCTCAAATTGATTTTACTGAACCTACTGTGCCCATCTTTTCCCAACTGGAGGTTAGTTACCTGGGAGCTTGAAATTATCCATGGTTAGAGAATTTATCCTGGAGGAAGGCATGGCAACCTACTTCAGTATTCTTGCCTGGAGAATCCCCACAGACAGAAGAGCCTGGAGGGCTACAGTACATGCAGTCACAAAGAGTAGGACACCACTGAGTGACTAAGCACAGCACACAGCAAATTTACACCATAGAAATCAGTAAATATTACAAACTAATCTGGGTTTTGTAAAACCAGCAAATTTAATCATCCACTAGGCTTGGTAAAAATTAAATGAAAACATGTAATAATGAGATCAATATAGGAACTATTATATAAAATGATGGTCACTAGAAATTTACTGAATATAAAAACCATACATGAAAACAGATGCATGTTCTAGTACTCCATGAATTCTAGGACATTTTAAAATACTTGTGATATTATTCATCAGTTCATATTAGTTTCTCTATTATATTAGACAAAATTCTGTAATAAATCTAGTCCAAAAACACTGTAGGAGAAATAAGAAGTCATCTTACCATTTGTTTCTCTGTAATCTGTTCTCCCTTTCTTTAAGGGGAATATCACAGTAGTGTTAAGAATGATATTTTGAAAAGTACAAGAAAGAGTCCAACAGGAGGTACATATCAATATAATAACTCACTATTTATATAGTATGAATGAAGCAAGGGGTATAGTAATCACTACTTTCCTGTATTGTGTAATTATAGAAACGTCAATTCAGTTTTAAGATTTTATGTAGTTCATAGATTTTTAACTTATATTGGATCCAGTAAAACTAGAAAAAGTTCAAAGACAAGCCAGGAAATGGTCATTTATGTGGAAATTGAGCAGAATTCTTCTAAAACTAGAAGTAGTATTCAGTTCAGTTCAGTTCAGTTCAGTCCCTCAGTTGTGTCTGAATCTTTGCGACCCCATGAATCACAGCACGCCAGGCCTCCCTGTCCATCACCAACTCCCGGAGTTCACTCAGACTCACATCCATTGAGTCAGTGATGCCATCCAGCCATCTCATCCTCTGTTGTCCCCTTCTTCTCCTGTCCCCCAACCCCTCCCAGCATCAAAGTCTTTTCCAATGAGTCAACTCTTCGCATGAGGTGGCCAAAGTACTGGAGTTTCATAAGTAGTATAAAAAATATATATAACTTTTCCAGTTTAGTGACTAACCAATGATTCACAAAAGGAACCTTCTAAAAGTAGTTATTCCGTAAATATTATGGAGATTTTCCAGAATAATCTGATAAATAGTGTTTTTTTACTCTTCATGTTGCATTTTAGATTCCCATCCCAAGGTGGTATTTTAGAGATTTTTCTGGGAGGGAGGCAACAATTTAAGGACATCTGGATTGACCCAGGCATGCCGTAAATATTTTTTATTTGCCCTCTCCTCTTTGAGGAGAAAAGTGATATCTAACCCGGACTGTCTAGGTTAGAACTTTGCCAAGAAATGTAATGGAATAAAACATCTTTTATAATTGAAATTCAATATCACTAGAAATATCTTTACTCCTACAATCTGTTGACAATTTAGAATATGGACTTATTCAGTTCAGTTCAGTTCAGTTGCTCAATCATGTCCAACTCTTTGTGACCCCATGAATTGCAGCATGCCAGACCTCCCTGTCCATCACCAACTCCCAGAGTTCACCCAAACTCATGTCCATCAAGACAGTGATGCCATCCATATATCTCATCCTCTGTCGTCCCCATCTCCTCCTGCCCCAATTCTTCCCAGCATCAGAGTCTTTTCCAATGAGTCAGTTCTTCGTATGAGGTGGCCAAAGTATTGGAGTTTCAGGTTTAGCATCAGTTCTTCCAAATAACACCCAGGACTGATCTTCTTTACAATGGACTAGTTGGATCTCCTTACAGTTCAAGTGACTCTCGAGAGTCTTCAATACCACTTCAAAAGCATCAATTCATTGGTGCTCAGCTTTCTTTATAGCCCATCTCTCACATTTATACATCCAGTAGTCATGGGAAAAGAACATAGCTTGACTAGAAGGACTTTTGCCAGCAGAGTAATGTCTCTGGTTTTAAATATGCTGTCTAGGTTGGTCATAGTTATTCTTTCAAGGAGCAAGTGTCTTTTAATTTCATGGCTGCAGTCACCATCTGCAGTGATTTTGGACCCCCCAAAAATAGTCTCTCACTGTTTCCATTGTTTCACCATCTATTTGCCATGAAGTGATAGGATGATCTTAGTTTTTTGAATGTTGATTTTTAAGCGAGCTTTTTCACTCTCCTTTTCACCTTAATCAAGAGGCTCTTTAATTTCTCCTTTCTTTCTGCCATAAAAGTGGTGTCATCTCCATATATGACGTTACTGATATTTCTCCCAGCATTCTCGATTCCAGCTTTTGCTTCATCAGTCACCATCTTCTCATGGTGTACTCTGTATATAAGTTAAAAAAAAAAAAAAAGGCAGGGTGACAATATACAGCCTTTACATATTTCTTCCCCAATTTGGAAACAATGTGTTGTTCCATGTTCATTTCTAACTGATTCTTCTTGACCTGCATACAGATTTCTCAGAAGGCTGGTAAGGTGGTCTGGTATTTACATCTCTTTAAGAATTTTCCACAGTTTGCTGTGATCCACACCATCAAACTCTATGGCATAGACCTTAAGAAGAAGTATATGTTTTTCTGGAACTCTCTTGCTTTTTTTGAAGAGCCAACAGATGTTGGCAATTTGACATCTGTTTTTTCTGCCTTTTCTAAATCCAACTTGAACATCTGGAAGTTCAGGGTTCACATACTGTTTAAGCCAAAGAATGCTCAAACTACAGCACAATTGCACTCATTTCACACGCTAGTAAAGTGATGCTCAAAATTCTCCAAGCAAGGCTTCAGCAATACATGAACTGTGAACATTCAGATGTTCAAGCTGGTTTTAGAAAAGGCAGAGGAACCAGAGATCAAATTGCCAACATCTGCTGGATCATCGAAAAAGTAAGTGAGTTCCAGAAAAGCATCTATTTCTGCTTTCTTGACTATGCCAAAGCCTTTGACTGTGTGGATCACAATACACTGTGGAAAATTCTGAAAGAGATGGGAATACCAGACCACTTGACCTGCCTCTTGAGAAACCTCTATGCAGGTCAGGAAGCAACAGTTAGAACTGGACATGGAACAACAGACTGGTTCTAAATAGGAAAAGGAGTATGTCAAGGCTGTATACTATCATCCTGCTTATTTAACTTTTATGCAGAGTACATCATGAGAAACGCTTTGGCTGGAAGAAGCACAAGCTGGAATCAAGACTGCGAGGAGAAATATCAAGAACCTCAGATATGCAGATTACATCACCCTTATGGCAGAAAGTGAAGAGGAACTAAAGAGCCTCTTGTTGAAAGTGAAAGAGGAGAGTGAAAAATTTGGTTTAAAGCTCAACATTCAGAAAACCAAGATCATGGCATCATTTCATGGGAAACAGTTGGGGAAACACTGCAAACAGTGTCAGACTTTATTTTTGGGGGGCTCCTAAATTACCTCAGATGATGACTGCAGCCATGAAATTAAAAGATACTAACTCCTTGGAAGAAAAGTTATAACCAACCTAGATAGTATATTGAAAAGCAGAGAGATTACTTTGCCACCAAAAGTCCGTCTAGTCAAAGCTCTGGTTTTTCCAGTGGTCACATATGGATGTGAGAGTTAGACTGTGAAGAAAGCTGAGCACTGAAAAACTGATGCTTTTGAACTGTGGTGTTGGAAAAGACTCTTGAGAATCCCCTGGACTGCAAGGAGATCCAACTAGTCCATTCTGAAAGAGATCAGTCCTGGGATTTCTTTGGAAGGAATGATGCTGAAGCTGAAACTCCAGTACTTTGGACATCTCATGTGAAGAGTTGACTCATTCGAAAAGACTCTGATGCTGGAAGGGATTGGGGGCAGGAGGAGAAGGGGACGACAGAGGATGAGATGGCTGGATGGCATCACTGACTCAATGGATGTGAGTCTGAGTGAATTCTGGGATTTGGTTATGGACAGGGAGGCCTGGTGTGCTGCAATTCATGGGATCACAAAGGATCTGATATGACTGAGCGACTGAACTGAACTGAACTGGAGAGTTTTGAGCATTATTTTGCTAGAATGTGAAGTGAGTGCAATTGTACGGTAGTTTAAGCATTTTTTGACATTGCCTTTCTTTGGGATTGGAATGAAAGTTGACCTTTTCTAGTCCTGTGGCCTCTGCTGAGTTTTCGAAATTTGCTGGCATATTTAGTGGAGCACTTTCACAGCATCATATTTTGGGGTTTGAAATAGCTTAAATGGAATTCCATCATCTCCACTAGCTTTGTTCATAGTGATGCTTCCTAAGGCCCACTTTACTTCACCATCCCAGGATGCTTGGCTTTAGATGAGTGATCACACCATCGTGGTTATCTGGGTTAAAAAGATCCTTTTTGTATTGTTCTTCTGTGTATTCTTGCCAACTTTTCTTAATCTCTTCTGCTTCTGTTAGTTTCGTACCATTTCTGCCCTTTATTGTACCCATCTTTGCATGAAATATTTCCATGGTATCTCTAATTTTCCTCAACACGTCCCTAGTCTTTCTCATTCTGTTTTGTTCCTCAATTTCTTTGTATTGATCACTGAAGAAGGCTTTCTTATCTCTCCTTGCTATTCTTGCTATTTGACCCTACTTCATCAGTTAAATAAAAAAAAAAAAAAACTTTAGGGGGGAAGGGCACTTAAAGTGAATAATGCCTAATTAAGTAATTTAAACATTAAGCACATACATGTATGTTTACTTAATTTATCCTGCCAAATTCAAAATTAATTTATTCATTATTCACTAAATATACACTTACAGAATGTCTGCTGACAGGTGAGCACTTTTTAAAATATTTTTAATTTGTCATAAATGTGTTTTTTTTTCCTCAAGGACTTTTCAACATAGAAGTAAGATAATTATTTTATTGGGGCCTGAATTACTATTTACATAAAGTTGTATAAGTAGTACCAGATAAATCCATTAAAAAATAATTTATGGTTTTGAGGTNAATATTTTTAATTTGTCATAAATGTGTTTTTTTTTCCTCAAGGACTTTTCAACATAGAAGTAAGATAATTATTTTATTGGGGCCTGAATTACTATTTACATAAAGTTGTATAAGTAGTACCAGATAAATCCATTAAAAAATAATTTATGGTTTTGAGGTCATCAAGTTTTTTTAAATAGTATTCAGTCATTTTTTCATACTTTTCATTGTTCATTTCATCTATCAAATATTTAGCATAGTTGTATATACTTCCAACATAGGCAACTGAACTCAAATCAAGTAAATCACTCTTCCTTGCTAACTCTTTTATCTTTAAATACGTGATTCTAAAATCTTACCTGGCTACTCCATAGAGTCCAGTAATCCTATTATATTTCCTTGTAAATAAAAATTAAAAATTTCTCCCAGGTTAGAATTAATAAATGAAAGCAGCTATATTTCAAGATCAGAAACAGGTGGATGGACATAGGCTTGTTCAGTTCAGTTCAGTTCAGTCGTTCAGTCGTGTCCGAATATTTGCAACCCCATGAATTGCAGCACACCAGGCCTCCCTGTCCATCACCAACTCCTGGAGTTCACTCAGACNTTCCAGCTTGTGCTTTTTCCAGCCCAGTGTTTCTCATGATGTACTCTGCATATAAGTTAAATAAGCAGGGTGACAATATACAGCTTTGATGTACTCCTTTTCCTATTTGGAACCAGTCTGTTGTTCCATGATCTACATTAGCATATTTTTCCTCTATTTATATATGGGAATTGTTATAAGGAGACAATATTGAAGAAACCACATTACGATATCTGTAATGCTTCAAACATACACAGCAAACATAGGAAACAAATTCAAACATAGCAAATTTTGGTTTTATTCTATGAGTATAAGCCATTTAGCATTTTATTCATCCTCTCAGGGACAGAAATATTAAATATTATAGAAGTGTCTTATAATGGCCAATGTTGAAATTTTCTCAAGCATTTTTATGGCTAATCCTTGGGAAGTGTTCCATATATTTTTTATTGACAGCAACTGAGAACATAATGCAATGATAATTCTCAAAAGGAAAATGTTAATTATTTAACTCTGTATGATTTTTCTAGAAGGAATGCTTTAGCCTCTCTGTGTTTCATTAATTTATACATTTGATTTCCTCTAAGGATATCCAGTCTGAGTTTATGCCTCTGCAATACCACATGCATTTCCCAGGTTTCCATTCCCCATGTCTGGAATGTCCTTCGTGCCTAGCTAATGTCTCTATTTCCTTACAAACTTAGTTCAGGGGTTTCCTTAGAGACCTTCCCTTGGCTCTTTCTTTGCAGAGAACAGAATTGTTCCTCTTTTGGGGTACTTTTATTATGACATTCCTCATGCTTTGTTGAAATTATCTATGGAATTGCCTACTCCTTACACTGTCTTGAATTCCAGGGTTACAGAAAGATTCTTTATCTCTACATCTTTAAGGCCTAGCAAGTGGTAGCACTGGAATCATATAATTAGAGAAACACAAACTATTTTTAGAATCTTATTGAAGAACAACTAAAAATATCCCAAAGTCTTATGAAGACTGGTTATATAGTAATTTACTATTTACTTCATATAATCAACAGTTCTTGAATTAAACAAGCCATTCAGTTGCTTCAAAAGAGACATCTTGCACTTGATTCATATCAAATAGTGTGATATCAGTAAGTTAACTCTGCTCAGAGCTTCAGATCAAGCTGAGAGAATTCTAGGTAATTACCTTTGGAGAACACAAGTAGCTAAAACTACAACTACTAAAGTGTTGGAGAAGTAAAATAATACTCTGGCCTCAGTCTCTTCTTTGAAAATTGTTTATTTTGGTCTGTTTCTCTCATCTTACATTAATATCTATAGTTCAAAAGGAATTATTGCTTTAATATACTAGAATTCTTTTTTTTTTTGTCCTAGGCAGCCATGAAACGTGTGCTTTAAAAATGTAGTCCCTTGATAAATTTGTTTCATGTCAATTTCTTTATGGAGGAAAACTAAATGTTTTAACCTATGATTCCATGTTTTTGATCCTGCTGGGTTGGCCCATTATAGATGACTATCTATCACTTCTACATTTAAATTAAAGTAAGAAAATAGCTATAAACTTTATGACCTAGATAAAAATCATATTCCTATACAATCTCTCATCCTTATAGTTTGATACTTTCTTAGGTTCTGAGAATTGATTTAAAGAAATCTAATTTCTTCCTTACTATTTATGGATTTCTCTCCCTTTTTATTCTTCAAGTAACTTCTGCATGGAAAACAAAGACTTGCCAGTGATGCTGATGGTCTGATTCTCTTGTGTTAATTTAAACCTAAACAACTATTGCAAAATTAAAACACTGCATATGAAGGCTCAGTTTTTTTCCCCCAAATAAAAAGTTTTAGCATGAAGTTTGTTCCACTAGACTGCACATGCACCTACAGAACTAACAAACCACAACAAAGAATATATTTTCATCATCCTCTCAAACATCCATTATGCCAATGATAACTTTTTTCAAGAAAAAAAGATGATAGTCTTATTCTTGCATGTTTATTTCTAAGTCCCTTTGTCCCTCCAAAGGACCAGACTTATGATTATGAAAGGTCCTCCCTAAGTAAATTAAGACGTGTTAAATTCAATAATGAATAAAGCCAAGAATAAGGAAGCAAGGCTTAGAAAGGAGAAGAAATAATTTATGGTGTTCCTTTATTCATTCATCCATTCATCCAGAGAAAGCAGTGTCATACACAGAGAAGAGGCTGATTCCCAATCTCCTCTCAAGGAACTTACAAGATAGTAGGAAAAGAGAGGCATGTCCAAGAGTAACTATGCCTTAGACAGGAAGTCATGTATGCACGCCAAGTCACTTCAGTTGTGTCCGACTGTTTGCAACAACGACTGTAACCTGCCAAGGCTCCTCTCCATGGGATTCTCCAGGCTAAAATACTGGAGTGGGTTGCCATTTCCTACTCCAAGACAGGAAGTCATATTTCTGTATACACAGATATGGCCTTATCAGTTGTTCAAACATTTAAACACTCCAATTCTGATGGGTTATGACTACTCCCCAGGTCTTCCAGGCATCCCTCTTGTCCCTCAGATCCTAGCCAGAGATCCCCTTCCTGTCACCTCTCTTACAGTCCAGCAGATAATGGCAGAATGCTTGTGCCAACCAG
The DNA here is from genome assembly GCA_006410875.1 of Neotragus pygmaeus. NCBI lineage: Eukaryota > Metazoa > Chordata > Mammalia > Artiodactyla > Bovidae > Neotragus > Neotragus pygmaeus. Next base: position 877,339 of record SJYV01008730.1, read on the forward strand.
GAGCTCCAGCTCTACTCTTGATCTGCTGGGCCGTGGCCAGGGCAATTCCTTTGTAAAATATTTGGCTTATCATGTTCGGATAAGTGATATGAAGAGGAAATCAGATTGACTGGAACGTAACTGAGGAAATAATTGAGACTCCATTTTGAGGCCCAGGTTTGGGGAATGTCTTCAGAAAATTCTGGCTTTTATGATACAAAAAACCAAGGTCGTATGCTAAGCTTCCTACTAAAACATGTGTACTTTAATAGCTCAGGTGGAGCCTCTCAAAACACAGGCATGGAAGTTTAGTTCCTTTTCTGCCACCCGTAATTTTCAGCTTGTGTTGTCAAATTTGCATTTGAAGCTGCTATTAAATCACAGCATCAAAATAACGATGACAGTTGCTGCAGAATATAAGAAATCAAAAGAAAAGGAAAAAACTCAACCTCTGAAGAGAAGAATGGCTCCAAATGCGGTAATTACCCAGAGCCCTGAAGAGCCTCATTCACATGTAATGTATACTTCACACGAGGGAGGAAGTGCTGTATAAACAAATCTGCACAGAACCTATAATTCCATCCGCCCAACACCGAGCAGGAACTGCTCCTACGTCTAGACAAGAGTGACTCAGAAAATATAAGTAATTGGGTGTGGGGCAAAGGCACTCAGGAAAGTCTGTCAAAATCAGCATGGAAGTCATAACAAAAGGAAGATAAATTTGGTTTGTCTTTGTTAAACCAAGAGAGGTGGGTCTTTGCTTCTAACTGTTCAGCACTTCCTTTGTTTATTCTGGCTGAAAAACTTTTTGATTCTTACAGACTTTGATGAGACCTGATAAACTAGTAAGTACAGAAATATCGGGTGGTGGTGGTGTAGTTGCTAAGTCATGACAGACTCTTGCAACCCCATGGACTATAGCCCGCCAAGCTACTCTGTCCAAGGGATTTCCCAGGCAAGAATACTGGAGTGGGTTGCCAGTTCCTTCTCCAGGGAATCTTCCTGACCCAGGGATTGAACCCATGTCTCCTGCATTGGTAGGCGGATTCTTTACCACTGCTCCGCCAGGGAAACCCCAAGTCTGTCTAAACCCAAGTAATACATGTAAATAGGTTTTACTTTCACTCTTGTTTCTGTACCACACAGAATGAAAGTAAACCCATCATCATTTCCACCTTCCAGAGGCAACTTCTTTTAACATTTTTCACTATCTTTTCCTTTTGGAATATATAGTCCCTCTACAATTTTAACTAGCATGTTAGTAGTGCTATTGCTTCCTTGGCCTGTTTTGAACACCATTTCTTTACTTTCTGCTCTTAAGCCATCTAACCTACGGCCCAAACCAAGCAGAATGAATCTCCTAAACGCTCTCATATCCTATTCTCTTCCTGTGTTGCAATATTTAGTTAAACAACGACATATAGTTAGTGTTACATTTTTGTGATTAAATGTTACTGCTAAAGTAAAAAATGGGCTTCCCTGGTGGCTCAGTGGTTAAGAATCAACCTGCCAAGCAGGAGACACGGGTTACCTGGGTTGGGAAGGTCATCTGGAGAAGGAAATGGCAACGTACTCCAATATTCTTGCCTGGGAAATCCAATGGACAGAGGAACCTGGGAGGCTGAAGTCCATGGGGCTACAAAAGAGTCATACATGACTGAGCACCTGAGCATGCAGAACAAGTATTCTAAGATTACAGAATTATTTTTTTCAGGAGTTAAGTTGCCATTTCCCCTCACACTTAAGCTTAGGTTCATCTATATACTATTATCTCCCCACTCCAAATTTTTCAAAAGATCTGTCAAATCACTTGTACCTAATATTTTCCAAATATGTAATCACTATCAGATAATCTAATTTCTCTAATCCTCCCTGTTTAATGGAAACTTTTCTCCCATAATCCTCTGTATTGCTGTTCCAATCTTGCCTGTTCTCTGTAAACCTGCTGTGTGCTAATATTCAATATTTCCCTATATCTTTCTTTTTTATCTGGATCCCCCATTTCTTGTTCCACATATCTCTCTTGCCNCTTTAATGGAAACTTTTCTCCCATAATCCTCTGTATTGCTGTTCCAATCTTGTCTGTTCTCTGTAAACCTGCTGTGTGCTAATATTCAATATTTCCCTATATCTTTCTTTTTTATCTGGATCCCCCATTTCTTGTTCCACATATCTCTCTTGCCTTTGATTTACTCCTTTATTATTGTTTTTATTATTATTTTTGGTTGTGCCATGCAGCATGCAAGATTTTAGTTCTCAGATCAGGGATCAAACCCATGTACCCTGCAGAGGAAGCATGGAGTCTTAACCACTAGACCACCAGGGAAGTCCCAGGTTTAGTCCTTTCTATTTCCAAAAATAAATCCTTAATATACTTCCTCACCATTAGGATTTCTTCTTCACACCCAGTCTTCTGAAATTTCATGGAGATGTGCCTTATCAATAACCTCAGATATGCAGATGACACCACCCTTATGGCAGAAAGTGAAGAGGAGCTAAAAAGCCTCTTGATGAAAGTGAAAGAGGAGAGTGAAAAAGTTGGCTTAAAGCTCAACATTCAGAAAACGAAGATCATGGCATCCGGTCCCATCACTTCATGGGAAATAGATGGGGAAAGAGTGGAAACAGTGTCAGACTTTATTTTGGGGGGCTCCAAAATCACTGCAGATGGTGACTGCAGCCATGAAATTAGAAGACGCTTACTCCTTGGAAGAAAAGTTATGACCAACCTAGATAGTATATTCAAAAGCAGAGACATTACTTTGCTGACTAAGGTCCGTCTAGTCAAGGCTATGGTTTTTCCTGTGGTCATGTATGGATGTGAGAGTTGGACTGTGAAGAAGGCTGAGTGCCGAAGAATTGATGCTTTTGAACTGTGGTGTTGGAGAAGACTCTTGAGAGTCCCTTGGACTGCAAGGAGATCCAACCAGTCCATTCTGAAGGAGATCAACCCTGGGATTTCTTTGGAAGGAATGATGCTAAAGCTGAAGCTCCAGTACTTTGGCCACCTCATGCAAAGAGTTGACTCACTGGAAAAGACTCTGATGCTGGGAAGGCTTGGGGGCAGGAGGAGAAGGGGACGACCGAGGATGAGATGGCTCGATGGCATCACAGACTCGATGGATGCGAGTCTGAGTGAACTCCGAGAGATGGTGATGAACAGGGAGGCCTGGCCTGCTGCAATTCATGGGGTCGCAGAGAGTCGGACACGACTGAGCGACTGAACTGAACTGAACTGATGCCTTATTGATGGGGTTCTTCTTTCCTCTCTCTCTCTTTCATTTATTGTGCTGGTCATCAAAGGTACCTTTCAATCTGAAGACTTGTGTTGTCCAGGTCTGGGAAATTTTCATGTGTTACATCTTTTATATATTTGATATAAAAACACTTTTATTTTGTCTTCTCTTTTGGGACCTTTTACTAATCAGATGTTGGACCTCCTGAATTGGTCTTCTAACATTTTTCATCCTTTGTCTCTTATTTTTAATTTCCTTTTGTTATTGCTATTCTTTTCTCTGGAAGATTTCCTCAACTTTATCTTCCAACTCTTCTATTTGATGCTATTATTTTTGTTTTAAAATTTCAGGATCTTGTTCTCTGTTTCATTTTCGTAGCAACTGTGGCAGATACATCTTAAGATAACCCGATGAGTCACATTTTAATCAAATATCCTCCTAGGCTTCCCTGGTGGCTCAGTGGTAAAGAATCAGCCTGCCAGTGCAGGAGACACAGGTTCCATCCCTCATCCAGAAAGATCCCACATGCCGTGGTGCAACTAAGCCTGTGTACCAGAACTATTGAGCTTCTGCCTTAGAATCCCTGTGAAGGAGGAAACAGACAGAACAGGCTCCATCTTGAAATCAGGACTCCATCTTGGGGTGGACTGTGGACTTTGAGCTATATGTCCAGTATTTATGGAAATGACATACCAACTGGAAAAACAGACACCCCACCCCCACTGCTCTGTCGATGGAAGAGCCCCAGGGCTCGTATCTAGACTCTCCATTGCCTAAAATAATACACGAATTATCTGTGTAACCAAATAGAATCATAAATTCTATTATGCTTATTGGGGTATGACCACAGGCCTATTGATAATTGTCCACTGTTAACTACCTAGGCTTAAGGCATAGGAATCATGGGTTTAAAGCAAATGAATCACATGTTAACTTTGTATCTTTATTTTCCTTTGTTCAGACTAGTTTCAGAGAATTTGGGGAGGTGGGTTTGAACATGTACAATTAGGGTATATAAGGTTTTCACAAAAACTGGTTGGGGTCCTTGGCTAAGAGGAGACTCTGCCTTGGGCCCACCGGTGTAATAAACTGCACTCCACTATCTGCATCGTCCTTCAGTGAGTTTGTTTCCTGGAACGTGTGGCTACAACACCTGCTCTGCGACAAGAGAAGCCACCACAATGAGAAATCTGTACATCACAACTAGAGAGTAGCTCTCACTTGCTGCAACTAAAGAACAGCCTGTGTGCACCACTGACGACATAGCACAGCTAATAAATAAACACATTTAAAAAATTATAAGATTTATATACATATATATATATATATACATACATATAATCCTCACCCCCTCCCAGCTCCTTGAACTGGGGCAGGTCCTTTGATTTGCTTCTAGCCAACAAAATATGGTAAAACCGACGAGAGGGTCCCTTCCATGATTAGGGTCTATCATATTGTAAATGTAGAAGTTAGACTGCTATAACTACATTGTGCTATATACGACTACGTTTTAGCAGAGTTGAGTGACAGATTCACCCTCTGGCCTTGAAGAGGGACACCACCATTTGGAGAGGGCCTATGAGAGCACCACCTGGCAAGGAATAGAGGTGAGGCTTTAGAAGCCAGCAGCAGTCCCTTGCTGACAAGACAGCAACCACGAGCCACTGAATTCTGCCAACAATCACATGTGCTTGGAAGAGAACTCCAAGCTTCAAAAAGGAAGACAGCTCAGGTGACACCTTGATTGCAATCTGCAGAGAACCCAGTTAAGCCGTGCCTGGACACTTGACCCATGAAAACTTTGGGATTAAAAAAATAAATGCTATTTTAACCTATTAAATTTTTGGTTATTTGTAATACAGTAAGAGACAATTCATATAGCAACCTACTATTCTATCTCATGGTTGCAATTTATCTTCCTTTGTCTTCCTGAAGATTTCTTTACTTTCATAATAACAAGCTTCCTCTATGTTTTAGAAAAGCTTTAATTGTTTTCATGTTGGGGGTTTCCACAAATCTCTGATAAAAATTGGGTGAAAGTTCATAATTAAAGAAAGGAACTAAAAGCTGCTTGAAAGTCTTACTGATCATGAGTGATATGTAAGTTTTTGTTATTGTTGCTGTTTGTTAAGGAATTCCAAATTATAGTAATTACAGGCCTTTATCTCTGGGGCAATTTCATTTTCCAGAGAAAAAATTCTAATTCTCTGCCTGGTGGTCAGTGTCTGGTTGCTGCATTCTGGAGACAGAATCTTTTCATCTTTAGTTCTGAGCTTCACACTTGACCTCCAAAAACAGACAAGCAAAAAACCCTGATTTTTATTTCTTGCTCATTTCTGTGTCAATACACTTCCTTGGCTAATTTTAAGCTACCAATGGGACATGGATGTGTGAACAGAGTTGGGAAGAGATGGATACTGCTGGCTCTTGAAAGTCATTATGCACTGCCTCTAGCACACCACTGAGTCCCAGAATCCAAAATGTCTCCCATTTCAATTTCCCCAGAGAATAAACTTCTAAATATTGATGTACTGTATGTGTGCAGGTTGCTGCAACAGACAGTTGGAAATCACAAAGGAGAAAAATAAATGGGAAATGAGGGCCTAGTGTAAAAATTTCCAGTGTCCCAATGCTTAGTTCAATTCTGAAATCACAGACCTTAAAAAGAATGAAATGCCAGGCTATATCTGTTAAGCTTTCTTAGACACAGGAGAAGCTTTTCATGTTGGAGCTTGTTCTCTGGGACCACATCCGATGACTGAAGGAATCCAGACCCAATCTTTTCAGCATAATCCCAGAAGAAAAGGCATCTTTCATCCTCAGCCCCTTATTTAGATGTCTCACACATGTACCCCTTAATAGTTCAGGAACTGTCAGATTAAGGGTTAGCATCTCCCAGATTTGTAATCTTAACCTGTCTTCCTTTGATATGCAAAGAGAATCATCAGCTTAAATGACAGATTTACCAGGAGCTCTTTACACCTTTTTCTTTTCCTAGTAGTTTAGTTGGCTTCTCAGTTAAAGGAGGTCAAAGCAAAACTCTCAGAGAACAAAGCTGTGCCCCTGGGTCCTTGCCTGATGATCCCATTCCAAGCCAGGGCCCAGTTCCAAAACTTTTGTTTCAAGTTTGAGAAGGGCTAAGATACAACATAATACTGTTTTTCCTTTCTCTCTGACATGGTGGAGGGCAGCAGGGGGCCAGAGGCCAGTTACTAAGATAACAAGACTAGCTTCTCTCCTTTCCTTAAAGTAAAAGGGGAATGATCTTGGCAACACCCTGAGGGGTAGGGAGTCCTGGGAAGAAACTGGCTGGTGTTCCAATCCCTCCTCCTCTCTACTGGAGGGTTTCTGCCTGATCCTTCTAATCTCCACAGAGTTGGCCAGGCCAACTGGGAAGCTGCATTCCAACAGGGGTAGTGGTGCCTCTTTGAAGTCGGAAGGCTGTGGCTGTCTTGCTTTGTGGGAGGCTGCTGCACAGAGCTACAACTCTGCCAAATGATCAGAATAATGGAGAGCAGGGCTGCATCCCTTCCCGGAGAGGTTTCCTAGGACAAGAGGACACAGGGCTGCCATTTACAAGCCCTCCAAACAGACAGGTCGCAAGGTTGTTGCCTGGCCCAGTAAAATCCAGATGCTGTCCTTTGCATTCTCAAGGTATTTTTGTTAAGTAGAGAAAGCATAGATTTCCCTGTCTTACCATATTGACTTTCTATATTGCTTTTTTTTTTTTAAGTGAAATTTAGAGTTTTTTTGGAAAAAAACTACAGAATATTTGTCAGAAAATATAGAGAATGCAAATGAGAGAGAGAGAGAGACTACCTAGAGAAAACCATTATTAAGATCTTGAAATATTTTTCCAACCACTTTTTTTACACAAAAGTTTTTTTGTGTGTGTGTGTGGTAAAATTCACATAATGTAAAATTTATCATCTTAACCATTCTTAAGTGTTACAATTCAGTGGCATTAAGGGCAATCACAATGTTGTGAAATCATCACCACAATTTCTGTATTTTTTCATCATCCTCAACAGAAACTCTACAACCATTATAACTACTTATCTCCAAATCCCTCCAGACCCTGGTTAACTCTAATCTATGGTCCCTTTCTGTGTATTTGCCTATTTTAAATAGCTCATGTAAGTAGAATCATATAGTGTTTGCTCTTTTTTGTGTTAGGCCTATCTCATTTAGCATATTTTCAAATTTTATTTCATGCTGTATCATATATCAGAACTGCATTCCTTTTTATGGCTGAATAATATTCCATTGTGTTTACCACACTTTATTTATCTGTTCATCTACTGATAGATATTTGGGTTGTTTCTGTCTTTTGGCTACTATATATAATGCTGTTATGAATGTTTATTTATAAGTATCCGTTTGAGTTCCTATTTTCCATCCTTTGAGTCTATACCTATGAGTAGAATTGTTGGGTCACATGGTAATTTCACATTTAAGTTTTTGAGAAAACATGCTGTGCCATTTTATATTCCCACTAGCAATGCATGAGTTTCAGTTCTTCCACATCCTTCCCAATACTTGCTACTTTCTTTTGCTTTTTTTTAATGCCAGCCATGCTAATGGAAATAAAGTGATATTCCATTGTTTTTTATTTGCATTTCCCTAATGGCTGATGATGTTTAGCTTCATGTGATAACTGGCCATTTATATATTTTTTCATGGAAATATCTACTCAAGTCCTTTTCCTATTTTTTTAATTGGGTTGTTTCTCTTTACTTTGTTTCCAGTTAACTTTATATACATTTCTTTCCCTTTAATTCCACAGATGAGATCATAGAGCATGTACTTTTGTACCCAGATTTTCCACAAAACAATTAAAATAATTGAGCAGGACCCCATAGGGCCTTCCCAGGACAGGCCTTTCATCATATCATCTGTTTTGGTTCCTCTCTGAAGTACCCAGATAACAGTATTTGATGCACATTTCCCTAATTGTTTGACCAATATGGGCCCCTCCCCTTTTAATGACCGGATGACTATAAGCACATAGCCCCAGGCCCCCTGGAGTCCAAGGACTGATAATATTAACTGCTGTGACACCAACCTAGCCAAGAGCACATTAGAGAATTGTGCATGAACTGATCACATACGCTGTGACCCACCCTCCCCTGCCTGGGCTTTACCAAGGAAACCCTTTGTGGAAACCCTTTAGCAGCCCAAGGCTTTCAGGGCGAGAGCCACCCATCTCCTTGCATGGCCCTGCAATAAACCCTTCTTGCTTTTGGTTTGTTTGGACTCACTGGGTGTCAGGAACATGAATTCACACTAACAGTAAGATGGCTTATTTTGTGTGTTTTTCCATTCTATCACACTGTGCCCATGAAGGGCAGTGACCAAGTTCATATCTCAATCTCATGCTTTAATCAAAGGGAAATTACAATGTACAATGCTTTTTCAAGCCTCTGGGTCTTTGGACATTTCCTCTGCTTGCACCCATCTACCTAACTCTCTTCATCTACTTCAGTTCAGTTCATTCGCTCGGTCATGTCTGACTCTTTGTGACTCCATGGACTGTAGCATGCCACACTTCCCTGTCCATCACCGACTCCTGGAGCTTACTTAAACTCATGTCCATCGAGTCGATGATGCCATACAACCATCTCATCCTTTGTCGTCCTCTTTTCCTCCTGCCTTCAATCTTTCTCAGCATCAGGGTCTTTTCTAGTGAGTCAGTTCTTCTCATCAGGTGGCCAAAGTATTTGAGTTTCAGCTTCAGTATCGGTCCTTCTGATGAACATTCAGGACTGATTTCCTTTAGGATTGACTGGTTTGATCTTGCAGTCCAAGGGACTCTCAAGAGTCTTCTCCAACACCACAGTTCAAAAGCATCAATTCTTGTGCGCTCAGCTTTCTTTATAGTCCAACTCTCACATCCATACATGACTACTGGAAAAACCATAGCTTTGACTAAACAGACATTTGTTGGCAAAGTAATGTCTCTGTTTTTTAATATGCTATCTAAGTTGGTCATAACTTTTCTTCCAAGGAGCAAGCATCTTTTAATTTCATGGCTGTAATCACCATCTGCAGTGATTTTGGAGCCCCCAAAATAAAGTCTGTCGCTGTTTACATTGTTTCCCCATCTATTTGCCGTGAAATGATGGGACCGGATGGCATGATCTTAGTTTTTTTGAATGTTGAACTTTAAGCCCGCTTTTTCATTCTCCTCTTTCACTTTCATCAAGAGGCTCTTTAGTTCCTCTTCGCTTTCTGCCATAAGGGTGGTATCATCTGCATATCTGAAGTTATTGATATTTCTCCCTGCAATCTTGATTCCAGTTTGTGCTTACACAGCCTGGCATTTCACATGATGTACTCTGCATATTAGTTAAATAAGCAGGGTGACAATATACAGCCTTGACATACTCCTTTCTCTATTTGAAATTAGTCTGTTACTTCATGTCTGGTTCTAACTGATGCTTCTTGACCTGCACACAGATTTCTCAGGAGGCAGATAAGGTGGTCTGGTATTCCCATGTCTTGAAGAATTTCCCACAGTTTGTTGTGATCCACACAGTCAAAGGCTTTGGCATAGTCAATAAAGCAGAAGTAGATATTTTTCTGGAACTCTCTTGCTTTTTCTATGATCCAGCGGATGTTGGCAGTTTGATCTCTGGTTCCCCTGCCTTTCTAAATCCAGTTTGACATGGAAGTTCATGGTTCATGTAGTGTTGAAGCCTGGCTTGGGGAATTTTGAGCATTACCTCCCTAGTGTGTGAGATGAGTGCAATTGTGTGGTAGTTTGAACATTCTTTGGCATTGCCCTTCTGTGGGATTGGAATGAAAACTGACTTTTTCCAGTCCTGTGGCTATTGCTGAGATTTCCAAATTTGCTGGCATATTGAGTGCAGCATTTTAACATCAACGCCTTTTAGGATTTGAAATAGTTCAACTGGAATTCTATTATCTCCACTAGCTTTGTTCATAGTGATGCTTCCTAAGGTTCACTTGACTTTGCATTCCAGGATGTCTGGCTCTAGGTGAGTCATTACACCATCGTGGTTATCGGGGTCATGAAGATGTTTTTTTGTATAGTTCTGTGTATTCTTGCCACCTCTTCTTAATATCTTCTACTTCTGTTAGGTCCATACCATTTCTGTCCTTTATCGAGCCCATCTTTGCATGAAATGTTCCCTTGGTATCTCTAATTTTCTTGAAGAGATCTCTAGTCTTTCCCGTTCTACTGTTTTCCTCTATTTCTTTGCTTTGATCACTGAGAAAGGCTTTCTTATCTCTCCTTGCTATTCTTTGGAACCCTGTGTCCAAATGGGTATGTCTTTCCCTTTCTCTTCTGCTTTTAGATTCCCTTTTTTTCTCAGCTATTTGTAAGGCCTCCCCAGACAACTCTTTTGCCTTTTGCATTTCTTTTTCTTGAGGATGGTCTTGATCAATGCTTCCTGTACAATGTCACAAACCTCCATCCATAGTTCTTTAGGAACTCTATCTATCAGATCTAATCCCTTGAATCTATTTGTCACTTCCATTGGATAACTGTAAGAAATTTGATTTGGGTCATACCTGAATGGTCTAGTGGTTTTCCTTACTTTCTTCAATTTAAGTCTGAATTTGGCAATAAGGAGTTCATTATCTGAGCCACAGCCTGCTCCTGGTCTTCTTTTTGCTGACCATGTAGAGCTTCTCCATCTTCAATTGCAAAGAATATAATCATTTGCATTTCAGTATTGACCATCTGGTGATGTCCATGTGTAGTGTCTTCTCTTGTGCTGTTGGAAGAGGGTGTTTGCTATGACCAGTGCATTCTCTTGGCAAAATTATGTTAGCCTTTATCCTGCTTCCTTTGTACTCCAAGGCCAAATTTGCCTGTTACTCCAGGTATCTCTTAACTTCCTACTTTTGCATTCCAGACGTGAGTCTGAGTGAACTCCGGGAGATGGTGATGAACAGGGAGGCCTGGCATGCTGCGATTCATGGGGTCGCAAAGAGTCGGATACGACTGAGCGACTGAACTGAACTGATGATGAAAAGGACATGTATTTTGGGTATTGGTTCTAGAATGTCTTGTAGGTCTTCATAGAACCATTCACCTTCAGCTTCTTCAGCATTACTGGTTGGGGCATAGACTTGGATTACTGTGGTATTGAATGGTTTGCCTTAGAAATGAACAGAGATCATCCTGTCATTTTTGAGATTGCACCTGAGTATTGCTTTTCAGACTCTTGTTGACTATGAGGGCTACTCCATTTCTTTGAAGGGATTCTTGCCCAAAGTAGTAGACATAATGGTCATCTGAGTTCAACTCATCCATTCCAGTCTATTTTAGTTCCCTGATTGCTAAAATGTCAGTGTTCACTCTTGCCATCTCCTGTTTGACCACTTCTAATTTATCTTGATTCATGGACCTAACATTCCAGGTTCCTATGCAATATTGCTCTTTACAGCATCAGACTTCCATCCACAGCTGATTGTTGTTTTTGCTTTGGCTCCATCTCTTCATTCTTTCTGGAGTTATATTTCCGTTCTTCACCAGTAGCATATTGGGTACCTACTGACCTGGGTAGTTCATCTTTGAGTGTCCTATCTTTTTGCATTTTCGTACTATTCATGGGGTTCTCAAGGCAAGAATACTGAAGTGACTTGCCATTCCCTTCTCCATTGGACCACGTTTTGTCAGAACTCTCCACCAGGACCCTTCTTACTTGGGTGGCTCTACGTGGCATGGCTCATAGTTTCATTGAGTTAGAAAAGGCTGTGGTCCATGTAATCAGTTTGATTAGTTTTCTGTGATTGAGGTTTTTCACTCTGTCTGCCCTCTGATGGATAAGGATAAGAGGCTTGTGGAAGCTTCCTGAGGCAGAGACTGACTGTGGGGGAAACTTCATCTGCTTAGTGAGCTCCTGTTTATTCTGCAAAACAAAGCCTTCCCTGACTTAAGACAGAATTGATGATTCTCTTTTTTGTTTCATCTCTTATCACATGGTGCTTAATACTTTACTGTCTGTCTTGTCTCCCAGTCTGTGAGGTCTGCCCTTAAGGGCAAAGTACATGTCTTCTTGGTTGTTGCATCTTTAACATCTGTCAGGGATCCTGGAACATACCAGATATTTAATAAAAGTGTGTTGAAGCAAAAATGGAAATGTGTTTAAAAACCATACAGAATTTCTCTGTAAACATAAATGAGGCCCAGTTACCCCCTTCTGTACGGGCGTTGGGAACAAAAGCAACTTACTCTTTTAAAAGGCTGTACAGTTACAAAGTGCTTTCATATGTTCTGTTTTGTCTAATCTCTACAACAGCTTTGTTAAAGAAGTGGAATTTGCTTCACTTTATGGATATGTTACAGAGAGAAGTCAGTTCTGACTCCATGCTGAAACTCTTCCTTTGACTTGCTTTCTGTTACTTTTGTTATTATAATCATACATGATGGCCTGCCTTAGAGAGTCCTGCTCCCTCTGCCTGACTGTTTGGCTTCCCTGGTGGTTCAGCTGGTAAAGAACCTGCCTGGCAATACAGGAGGCAAAGAGACATGGGTTCAGTCCTTGGGTTGGAAAGATCCCCTGGAGAAGGGAATGGCAACCCACTCCAGTATTCTTGCCTGGAAAATTCTGTGGGCAGAGGAGCCTGGTGGGCTACAGTCCATGGGGTGGAAAAGAATCAGACACAACTAAGCAACTAACACTTTTGTTGCCTGACTGTTAAGCTAAATGCCTCTGCTCATAACCCGGTTCACCTGTAGATTGCAGGAAGAAAGAAATGAACACGTCCCCCTGCCTGAGGCTTGTCATTCTAGGAGGTGTTTGCAAGATCATTAACCTTTTTTCTTTGTTTCATCACCATTCCCATCTCTGTCCCAGAAAAGAACCTGGCATCTAGACTCTGACAAGATGGTTACTTTGAGACATTAGGCTGCCATCTTCTCAGACAGCAGGCTCTCCAAATAATGTCTTATTCTTTACCTCAACACCTTGTCTCTCAGACTCATTGGCCTATTGTGTGGTGAGCACTTGGTAACAGATACAGAGCCTTAGGGAGGTTGTGATTTGGCCAAAGTCAAACATCTGGTAAGTATTGTCCTGTAGCAAACCACTTCTATTCTGGAAATTTTACTCTGCTGTTGATTGGAGGTACAAACAGGCATCCTATAACCTTTGTGCTAATTGCCCAATCCCCAAATAAATAATACTCTTAAGTCCTGATTCACATAGATTTTGACCACTGGCTAAGGCCAGCTTCTTCTTCAACGTAGACTCTGCTTGACCAAGCCATCTCACTATGAACTTTATCTGATGAGTTATCAGACAGTAGCATAGCAAGCATATCTTAGTAGGAAGAATGTGGGTTTCTGTGCCAGGTGGACCAAAATGAAAATCCTGGCTTAACCACTAACCAGTTTTTATCTCATGGGCAATTATTTCATGTCTTTGAGCCTTGATTTGTTTTATCTGTAAAACAGGGATTATAATAGTTGTAATATTATGATTTATAATGAGAAATGTATATTTGGTCTTCATCTCAATTCTGGCACAGAGCTCCTAAAACCTTTGACATTTCCTAAACAGTAAGGAAATGGCAACCCATTCCAGTATTCTTGCCTGGAGAATCCCATGGACGGAGGAGCCTGGTGGGCTACAGTCCATGCGGTCGCAAAGAGTCAGACAGGACTGAGTGACTTCACTTCATTTCAAACAGTAAGAACACTGAAAGTGAAAGGAATGGCTGTCTCTTGTTATTCATAATAAGCCCCTTTCTGCCACCCCAAAGTTTATGTTAATGAGGTGACTTTTGAAAATACCCTAAGGACGGGAGCTGGTTGCCTGGAGAACCTACCAGGTTATTCGAGGGTTGGAACTTTCAATCCCACTCCTTAACCTCTGAGGAGGAGGGCACAGCCAGATTTTAAATCAGTCACCAATAGCCAGTGATCTAATCAATCATGCTAATATAATGACACCTTTATAAAAATCTAAAAGGATGGGTTTCTGAGAACTTCCAGGTTGGTGGAACATGGAAACGTTCTGAGACAGTGTGCTCAGAGAAAGCATGGCAGTCCCTCACCCTTTCCCCACACCTCATTCTATGCCTCTCTCCCATCTGGCTTTCACTGAGCTATATCTCTTTATAATAAACTGGTAATCTAGTAATTTCTCTTCCTAGAGTGCTTCCTTGATGGCACAGTGGTAGAGAATCCTCCTGCCAATGCAGAATATGTAAGAGACACAGGTTCGATCCCTGGGTTGGGGAGATCCCTGAAGTAGGAAATAGCAACCTATTCCAGTGTTCTAGCCTGGGAAATCCCATGGACAGAGGAATTTGGTGGATGACAGTCTATGGGGCTGAAAAGAGTTGGACGCTACTGAGCATGCAGGCATGCGTATTCCTTATTAACCTAGTAATTAAACTGTTCTGAGTTCTGTAAGAAACACTAGCAAGTTAAATCCAGAGTGGATACTGGGAACTTATGACTTATAGCCAGTTGGTCAGAAGGACAGATGACAACAGGACTTGTAATTGGCATCTGAAGTGGGGACGCTCTTGCAGAACTGAGCCCTTACTTAACCTGTGGGATCTGATGCTATCCCCAGGTAGATGGTGTCAGAATTGGGTTAGATCATGGGACACCAGTTCATGTCACAGAATTGCTTGATGTATGGAAAACTCATATGTCTGATGTCACAAATATAGTAGTATAGTAGGTGAGAGTAAAGGAGAGACACAAAGGAGTGTGTTTTTTCCCTTTAGAATTGTATTTTTCTCATAAGCTTGTTGGGGGATTAGATGAGGCATGGTGTGCCTACTAGCACACACTGATTTCCAAGTAAATGTCATTTTCCTGCCATTCCTCTGCCTAAAACCATCCCTGTGTATTAAATCTATTTGCCTCATCATGCAGCTTGAGTTTTTTTTTTTCTTCAAGGACTTAGATTTTTTAGAAGAACTTAGAAGATTCTTTTCTCCTACAATGACTCTAAGAAGACTATAGTCCATAATTTCACTGATAATTACAAGAATCCACTGCCAAACAACAGCTGATTGCCAGGGCTGCCTTGCCTGGGACATTTGCCAATCTTAAGGCATGGACAAAAGGGAGGGCAGGAATGCAATCCAGGAAACCAGCCTTCTCAGAGACTCCCTCAGGAGAACCGCATGGCAGCCTATAGAATACCAGCACAAGAGGACATCCTTGAAGCTGAGAGGTCTCACTGGTTTGGTCTGCATGCAAAAAAGCAAACTATTGTCTATACCCCTGGGCAGACTATATTGCTTCCTAAGTTTTGTTCAGTAGAGGAACTTTAACATTTTGGGTTTATTCCTATATCATACACTGGGTCACTCACATCCCAGATGAGCCCTGGTGGGCCACAGATAGTTAGGGAGATCCTGTCTGGTTGTGCCTTCCAAGAAACACAGGTAGGAATGAACACCAGATTCCAGGTACTGTGTGAGGCAGTGGACTAAAGAGCATGTGGTCCCTGAGGTGACATAAAGGTGGACTCAGCAAGGTCTCATTCTTTGATTTTTTTTTCAAGGTTAAAAATTCCAAAGTTGGGAATCCTTCAGTCCTGAGTTGTAGAAGGTGTTATACGTGTGGTATGGGGCTTTCCTGGTGGCTCAGTGGGAAAGAATTGGCCTGCTATGCAGGAGACAGAAGAGATGCATGTTTGATCCCTGTGTGGGGAAGATCCCCTGGAGTAGGAAATGGCAACTCACTCCAGTATTCTTGCCTGGAAAATTCCAAAAGAAGCCTAGTGGGCTACAGTCCACGGGGTCACAAAGAATCAGACATAACTTAGTGATTTAACAAGTTTGGTGTAGAGAAACATGATCAGTGTTCACAGCCAACCCTCATGGAGGGTTCAATAGGTAGGTAGGTAGATAGGTAGGTAGATAGATAGGTTAGGTAGATAATGTTAACCCAGGAGTGATTCTGATAGCATCTCTCTCCTGTTCCACCAAAGACAACCTTGCTTTTTCCAGCCCTTCTGTCCTCCACCCTCTTGTGTCTGGAGTGAAGCATGGTGGGTCCACGTGTTAAGGTGCTGAGCAGAGGAGGGGTGTGTCACAGGAAGAAAGATGTGTATAAGAGACAGAGGCTGCCATCTTCTCAGACAGCAGGCTCTCCAAATAATGTCTTATTCCTTACCTCAACACCTTGTCTCTCAGACTCATTGGCCTATTGTGTGGTGAGCACTTGGTAACAGATACAGAGCCTTAGGGAGGTTGTGATTTGGCCAAAGTCAAACATCTGGTAAGTATTGTCCTGTAGCAAACCACTTCTATTCTGGAAATTTTACTCTGCTGTTGATTGGNAATATATCTAAGTGAATTTATTAAGGAAAAATTAAATAATTGTGAGACTAAATTGGAAGAAAGGAAAATGGAGACAGTATATGAATTTATTCATTTTTAACAAATATTCGACTGTTCTTTGTGACAAGCATAGTTGTTAGCACTTGGGATATATCAGTAAATGAAAGAAATTGCTCTTGTAGAGCTTAATTTCTAGCAGGGAGGATAGTTGATGAATAATAAATATAATAAGCAAATTATATAGATATTAGGTTTAATGCAGTGATAAAAATAGAAATAGAATAAGACATTGGAAGTTGTGTAGATCAGAGGAGAGGTTGGGTTGTTCTGTTTATGATTGTACTGTTGAGGATATCCTTTGTGAAAAGGATAGAATTTAATGAAAAGGTGACATTTGGGTAGAGGTTTGAAGGAGATGAGGGAGTGTGAAATATCTGGAGAATGACAAGATTGTGGGAAGCGCCAGTGCAAAGGCAGGAAGGTATCTGGTGTGTTTCTGTCTTCTGAATTTTGTAAATTAATCGCACATTATTTATAAAGTTCATAGTGTCAGAAACATGTACCTCAAACTTAATGAACTTAATAAGCTAATTTTATAAATGCCTTTTGTTAAGGTTTGTAGGGCAACTTCCCATCTAGGGTTCATATTGGTTTGTCAGAGGGCCTGAGATTATGAACTTTGTTTTTAATCCCTTCATGACATAATCTTTGATATTCCAAACTCTGGCTTAAGGGAGTTTTTTAGATTTCCCCAAAATGTAGCCTACATGTAATGGAAAATACTTGGAGAGTATGAGTGAAACCCTTTTTATTTTAAGCGTCTTTTTGCTCAGATTGAGTGTTTTGCATTCTGTAAAGAGAGTTTCAAATAATTAGAATTCCTTTTTTCCTGACTTAATCTTTTTGAGTACTATTCCTCCTATGAGGATAGGTATTTCAGGTTTTATTTTTCATGAGTAGCAGTTTTTTTTTTAAATATATATAAAGGAAGTTCAAGTCCAGTTGTATTATGTTTCTGCTAATGACTTGAGGAGTATCAGTTATGGCATGGTGTACTGAGCTGTATAGTGATATAGTTATAGTGTGTAATTTTGAATAGTAGGCTATATGATCCTATACCATTCTGATTTGATGGTTCCCAGTGTCTGATTTTAACTTACATATTCTCCTATATTAAATTGTCAGTTGTCTGTGCCTCCAACTCTAACACTCCTCCACTTTAACATGTATTAATGCAGATAAATGTAAGTAATTTAGTGAGAAAATATCTTACTCTCTAATTATCTGTAAGGGAAACTCAGTGATAATTGGAGGATTTTGAAAATACATTTCAGGAGAATAAAGTGTTTTTTATCTTACTATTTTCAAGAGAATAAACTGGGTTTTAATATTCTTTATTTTTTAATACCAAGTTTAAGTCAAATGACACTTGCAGTTATTTTTAAAAATATGTAGCCTCTTTTCCCCTTACTCAGTAGTGAAGATGGAAATCAATGATGGCTTGCGCTTGAAAAAATAAATACCTTTGTATTATCTGTGTAAGTTGATCTTCTAGTGAGTTTATGGGCTATTCATTATAATAATGATTTAGTTAGGAAATTATGGTCTTGCTTGTCCTGTTTAAAATGGAAAATACCAGCTTAAAATAGACGTAACTACATATTGAAACCGTTTCTTTTTATCAAGGCTCTTTGAAAAAACAAAAGGAGTTATATAAAAGTAAAAAGGTAAAATGATAATTTATAAATTTGGATATGAGCCTAAACTAAAAATTTCTTTCATTATTGATAAAAACTCACACATGCTAGGTGCTATTGAGATGGGCTATCACTTTCAGGTTTACATTTTTTACCTGTTGATGTTGTTTCCAATAGTACAATCAATTGTTTACACTGCATCTTGAACTTGAATTTGGGAATAACTTTATCAAATCACTGGAAACATGCAATAAAGATCTAGAGGGGAAATTCAGAAAAAAAAATTTTGAATTTTCAGTTAACTATAGATGTCCTTTTACATTTCTGTCTTTCTTTTGTTTCTTCTTGTATCTTGGAACAACAGCTTAAAGACAGAGACTCTGTCTCTTTCTGAAAAAATCTCCTCTGCTTCCTATTATACTGTTAATTGGGTGGGGGAGGGAAACTCACACTAGGATTATTTTTGAAGTACTCGCCCGAATCAAGAAATAAACTATCATGTGCCTTGATTTCAGATATTCTTGCTTCTGGTGCCGGAGTATACAGTACAATACAAAATACAATAATTCTGGATGTATGTTCCTGATTATGTTTTTATTTATAAAGTATGGTGAGCATTGAGATAAATTTCATGCCCTAGGTGTCTTGCTTTTTTTGATTCTTTTATTACCATTAAATAAGCCTTTGTCTGGCAATTAAAATATTGATATAAGCAATTTAAAACTTCACATATATGAAAGAGCAGCAGTAAACAAGGGAGTTGGAAATCTAAGTTAAAGGCAGGAGAATGAAATCTGATTTGTAAGTTGTCANTTTTTTTGATTCTTTTATTACCATTAAATAAGCCTTTGTCTGGCAATTAAAATATTGATATAAGCAATTTAAAACTTCACATATATGAAAGAGCAGCAGTAAACAAGGGAGTTGGAAATCTAAGTTAAAGGCAGGAGAATGAAATCTGATTTGTAAGTTGTCAATCTGTTCCCCTTAAATTCTGTTTTATGTGGTTGCATTTAATGAAGTCTTGCAGCAAGTTCTTGAGGTTTTTAAAAAATAATTAAAAAAATTTTTTTTAGTAAATAGCTTAGAACTAAACAGTTTAGTATCTTAAATTCTTCTTTCAGCTTTATAATAGAATTTGCTATATAGTAAGAGTATAGCAAGATTTTTGTTTGAGTTTTTGCATATATGAATAAGGAAGTAACCTTTTAAAGGACAATTTTGATTTAAAAAACTTAATTATTGTGAGTAGAATGATGTGTATTTTTTCCT
Organism: Neotragus pygmaeus; assembly: GCA_006410875.1. NCBI lineage: Eukaryota > Metazoa > Chordata > Mammalia > Artiodactyla > Bovidae > Neotragus > Neotragus pygmaeus. Next base: position 896,810 of record SJYV01008730.1, read on the forward strand.
CTCTTTTAATTTTGAACATGAAATAATTATTATTAATGTTAATTATATACACAGTTATATTTTACAATATAGTTATTATTTTAAAAGGTTTTTTTTTGATGCAAGGATTCCATGAAGACTTAAAAATTTCATGTACAAGTTTAAATTTTGCTAATTAGAAAGTGTGTTAAGTTGATATGTTTTTATTTCCAAAAATAGGATGCCCAAATTAAAATTCATGTTTGATAATTTAAACTTGTGCATTAACAGCCTTATTATTTAAAGAAAATTTTGAAGTTTAGTGTCTTTGATATGTAGGTAGAATGCTACATTGTTTAGCTAGATGAAGAAAGTAAAATTTTAAGGTCTTGGTTCACTCAGTTGATAAGCAAGCATTTTCCTAACTTTCCCTAACACATACAGACAGTGCAGGAATTTGCTTCATTGTCGATTTTATTTTGGAAAACTATGCATTTTCTCTTACAAATATTATTCTTTTAATTAAGGAGTTTAAAAAATACTTCACCTTTGAAAAAATATCTTATTTTTATACATTTTAAACTTGCTAGTGATAAATATAGACTACTAATGAAATCATTGGCCAGGTAAACATCATTTTCATTTTTAAAATTATATATTCTACTTTTAAATTTAAAATGATTATTTTAGTGCTGATAAGAACTAACAAGTGTGATCTCATACTTATGGGCATCCGTGAAAAACCTTATCCAAAAAATATAATGTTTAAAACATAATATTGGTAGCTACCAGTGGCTAAAGAATTTCATTTGCTGATTTTATTCTTTTAATTCTTTGTAATTTAAATGCTTTTATTTAAAATTTTGACTTAAGGATATGGTAAATTATATAGCATTTTAAGATTAGATGGTGTCCAGAGCATACAGTCCAGTGAGTTAGTCCAATGTAATTGGAGGAATTATTAAATGACACTGACCTCATTTCCTTTAGAACAATGAAAATTAATAGTTTCACGTTTTATTAGGCTGATATTCCAGATGTAGTGTACATTTAATTAAGTGTAGTTTCCTTTTAGTTATGGTATGTGTATCTGTTTTTTGTCGCAAATTCTTTCTAGTTTTACAGTTTTCCACATGTTTTCTTTCACCATTTATGATTTTTTTTCAAAGCAGAGCTATAAGGATTTAAATCACTTTAGCATGCAGCAAAACAGTTCCCATTCAAACAATAAACGCCATTTTAAAAAGCCTTTAGATCTTCTGTCACTTCATAAATATAAATGTATAAAAACGTTATGCAGTTGTAGTGCCCACCTGCTAATTAAATGCAGATTTTCTCAAACTTACTTAAAATCTGTCTATTTGTTTCAACTCTGTCTCTGTTCAGAATACATATGGCCCTTGTGAAACTAATTATGCTTATGGAGCAGCTGTTAAGTTTAGTGCAACTAATTTTATCCAATATTTTACATTTTAATTGATTACCTGTGAAGAAATTAGCAAATTAACACTTATTGTACAGTAACTGAATGGTCTTTTATGGTTACTTTCAGATTTAACAAGTGAACCAAACACTGATGGAATAAAGACATTTCTGGGACTTTCAGATAGGAAAGTTATTGGTGGACCTTGATTATCTGGTGTGAAAATTTAGGAAGACTGATGAGTGATGCCAAGCATCTGTGTGTTCTGTATCTTAAACATGAGAAGCAGATTGGAAAGTAATAGCTTTTTTGCAGAATTTTGGTAACATATGGGCTTATCTGGATCTAAGAAGTCTTTGAAGATCTTTGAACTTGACTAAATGACTTAACCTTTGGCATAGTGGGTGGGTTATATGCTTTTTTAGAGGGGAAGCACTGGATTCTGCATTTTTCTTTTGCTTTTTTTTCGTTCCCAATTCTACCTTTTAATATCATCTCTTAAAAATGGGGGGCTAGAGATGATGATTGGAAATTTTGAAGATGACATGGCTAATTCGAAGATATTTAGTTGATAGGATCTACCTATAAAAAAGTGGGGTTAAATTTTTAAATAATATTTTAGAAATGAATCTGTAGATATTTATTTCCTACTTTATAAATTTTATTTGAAAATGATACTGCAATCAGATCTTACTGACAATGGGCTGTAGTTGAAAGGATGCGGACAGACCTGTGTTCAAATTTCAGCTCTATTGCACATTTGCCCTGACCTCTGAACTTTTAAGAGTTCAGTATTCTCAAAGCAAAACTCAAACCAAACCAAAGAAAAAAACCCCAAGCTGTCTGTTCCCCTACCAAAAAAAAATTCCCCCAAATGCCAAAAGGAGGTGAAAGTAACAACTCTATGTTTAAATACTCTGGAAAACTAAAAGAGATAAAATAGATAAATACAGTTGGCATATTTCTTAGCATGTAGAAGATTCTTACTAACAATAGGGGCAAATGTTATGCCCTATAATACTGTTATGTAAGAGATATACTGAACAAGTGTATTATTCGTATTTTAGAGCATTCAATCTTTCCCAGCATCAGAGTCTTTTCCAGTGAGTTAGTTGGCTCTTCATATCAGGTGGCCAAAGTATTGGAGCCTCAGCGTCAGTATCAATCATTCCAATGAGTATTCAGGGTTAAAACTCAATATTAAAAAGTTAAAATCCTGGCATTTGGTCCCATCTGTGCCATGCTGTACTGTGCTAAGTCGCTTCAGTTGTGTCTAACTCTTTGCAACATTATGGACTGTAGCCCACAAAGCTCCTCTGTCCATGGGATTCTCCAGGTAAGAATACGGAAGTGGATTCCCACATCACTTCATGGCAAATAGAAGGAGAAAAAAGTGAAAGTAAGTGTAAGTTTTAGGTCCAAGTAAATGTATCTAAAAGACGCTTACTCCTTGGAAGGAAAGTTATGACCAACCTAGATAGCATATTCAAAAACAGAGACATTACTTTGCCAACAAAGGTCCGTCTAGTCAAGGCTATGGTTTTTCCAGTGGTCATGTAGGATGTGAGAGTTGGACTGTGAAGAAGGCAGAGCGCCGAAGAATTGATGCTTTTGAACTGTGGTGTTGGAGAAGACTCTTGAGAGTCCCTTGGATTGCAAGGAGATCCAACCAGTCCGTTCTAAAGGAGATCAGTCCTAGGTGTTCTTTGGAAGGACTGATGCTAAAGCTGAAACTCGAATACTTTGTCCCCCTCATGCAAAGAGTTGATTCATTGGAAAAGACTCTGATGCTGGGAACAATTGGGGTCAGGAGGAGAAGGGGACAACAGAGGATGAGATGGCTGAATGGTGTCACCGACTCAATAGACATGAGTTTGAGGCATCACCAACTTGATGGACATGAGTTTGAGTTAACTCTGGGAGTTGGTGATGGACAGGGAGGCCTGGCGTGCAGCAATTCATGGGGTCGCAAAAGGTCAGATAGGACTGAGCGACTGAACTGAACTGAACTGAAATGTATCTGAAACTTTGATAAGATAGATTGTCCTTCAGTTAGGGCACTTCAGTTCAGTCGCTCAGTCGTGTCCGACTCTTTGAAACCCCATGAACTGCAGCACGCCAGGCCTCCCTGTCCATCACCAACTCCCAGAGTCCACCCAAACCCGAGGTCCATTGAGTCGGTGATGCCATCCAACCGTCTCATCCTCCATCGTCCCCTTCTTCTCCTGCCCTCAATCCTTCCTAGCATCAGGGTCTTTTCAATGCAGCTCTTTGTATGAGGTAGCCCAAGTGTTGGAGTTTCAGCTTCAACATCAGACCTACCAATGAACACCCAGGACTGATCTCCTTTAGAATGGACTGGTTGGATCTCCTTGCAGTCCAAGGGACTCTCAAGAGTCTTCTCCAACACCACAGTTCAAAAGCATCAATTCTTTGGCACTTAGCTTTCTTCACAGTCCAACTCTCACATCCATACATGACTACTGGAAAAACCATAGCCTTGACTAGACGGACCTTTATTGGCAAAGTAATGTCTCTTGTTTTTAATATGCTGTCTAGGTTGATTATAACTTTCCTTTCAAGGAGTAAGCGTCTTTTAATTTCATGGCTGCAGTCACCATCTGCAGTGATTTTTGGAGTTCCCCAAAATAAGTTCTGCCATTGTTTCCCCATTTATTTGCCATGAAGTGAGGGGACCAGATGCCATGTCTTAGTTTTCTGAATGTTGAGCTTTAAGCCACTTTTTCACTCTTCTCTTTCACTTTTATCAAGAGGCTCTTTAGTTCTTCTTCACTTTCTGCCATAAGGGTGGTGTCATCTGCATTTCTGAGGTTATTGATATTTTCCCCGGCAATCTTGATTCCAGCTTGTGCTTCTTCCAGCCCAGCATTTCTCATGATGGACTCTGCATATAAGTTAAATAAGCAGGGTGACAATATACAGCCTTGACGTACTCCTTTTCCTATTTGGAAGCAGTCTGTTGTTCCATGTCCAGTCTAACTGTTGCTTCCTGACCTGCATACAGGTTTCTCAAGAGGCGGATCAGGTGGTCTGGTATTCCTGTCTCTTCTAGAATTTTCTACTAGGGCAATATGTTTTATATAGTTACAATAGTTAGGGCACTATGAATAGGGAATTACAGGGATACACAAATTATCCCTGTTTACAAATACTTTGTCTACAACAGCTAGAGGTTTTATCCTCTGTGCTTAGTGAGGACAGTTAACCTTGATTTGGCAACAGTACTGATCCAGATAAATATCTGTGAGGTAGATGTAGACTCAGTTAGTGACCAAAGCTGAAGAATTAGTACACTTAATTATCTTAGTTAAAATTCAGAATGTGTGTATTTTCTACCAAAATAGCATTTTTGTCATTGGGTATATTTAAAATAGTCTTTTGGTATAACTGGAAAAGGTCAGTTTTCATTCCAGTTCCAAAGAAAGGCAGGACCAAAGAATATTTAAACTACTGCACAAGTGCACTCATTTCACATGCTAGCAACATAATGCTCAGAATTATCAAGCTAGGCTTCAACAATACATGAACCAAGAACTTCCATATGTTCAAGCTGTATTTAGAAAAGGCAGAGGAACCAGAGATCAAATTGCCAGTATCTGTTGGATCATAGAAAAAGCCAAGACAATTCCAGGAAATCATCTACTTCTGTTTCATTGACAGTACTAAGGCCTTTGACTGTGTGGATCACAACAAACTGGAAAATTCTTAAAGAGTTGAGAATACCAGACCACCTTACTTGCCTCCTGAGAAGCATATATGCAGGTTAAGAAGTGACAGTTAGAACCGGACATGGAACAACAGACTGGCTCCAAATTGGGAAAGGAGTACGTTAAGGCTATATATTGTCACCCTGCTTATTTAACTTATGTGCAGAGTGCCTCATGCAAATTGTCAGACTGGATAAAAGGCAAGCTGGAATCAAGGTTGCTGGGAATCAATAACCTCAGATATGCAGATGATAGGACCCTTATGGCAGAAAGGGAAGGGGAACTGAAGAGCCTCTTGATGAAAGTGAAAGGGGAGAGTGAAAAACTTGGCTTAAAACTCAACATTCAAAAAACTAAGATCATGGCACCTGGTCCCATCACTTCGTGGCAAATAGATGAGGGAACAATGACAGACTTTATTTTTGGAGGCTCCAAAGTCACTGCAGATGGTGACTGCAGCCATGAAATTAAGATGCTTGCTCCTTGGAAGAAAAGTTATGACCAACTTAGACAGCATATTAAAAAGCAGAGACATTACTTTGCTAACAAAGGTCCGTCTAGTGAAAGCTATGGTTTTTCCAGTAGTTACATTATGGATGTGAGAGTTCTACCATAAATAAGGCATGATGTTTCAAATAATTTTTTTAGCCTTTGNGAAGAAAAGTTATGACCAACTTAGACAGCATATTAAAAAGCAGAGACATTACTTTGCTAACAAAGGTCCGTCTAGTGAAAGCTATGGTTTTTCCAGTAGTTACATTATGGATGTGAGAGTTCTACCATAAATAAGGCATGATGTTTCAAATAATTTTTTTAGCCTTTGGGTAGAAAATTTTAAGCATTCATTAAAACAGGCAATGGTATAGTAAGCCCTCATGTAGCGATGATCCAACTTCACTGGGTAGTAGTTTGACAATATCAAGGCTTGCTTTTCAGCTCTGTTAGGATGGATCCAGAGTACCTTTATTCTATGGCTAATTTAGCTGCAAAATTAATACTTGACTCCATACAATACCTTATGCACAAAGTGTCTCAACTCTGACTGGTAGAACACTATTTCTCTCCCATATGATATTCTGAATTTGTATTGCTGTCCAGTGTATTTTTTCATGGTCTCTTGGCATTTAATCTCACATATTTGTAGACTGGAACTTCTCAAAGAGCTAAAGAGCCTTGGCAGATTTCTAGAGAATTCCTTTTTCTGTCCAGCTTCTTCTCTTTGGTATAATGTGTTAGAAAATTTAATACTTTGGCCTCTTTGAAGATTTGTCTCTGTCTCCCTAGCTCAGAAAGTCTTTTAATCTTTCTCTCCATGCTCTGTTGATTGGAAACTTCCTCATGGCAGTAAGTCAGGGCAATCCCAGGGTTCCCATTTTTTGTTTACCTTTTCTTAGGGACTCACACCTGTATGCTGCTATTTGTCCAATGTCTGACACAGTTGTTATACACATTTTGTCTGCTTTTCTACTTGTTTATAGTGGGAGGGCTATTTCCATAGCTTTTAATGCTTATGGGCAAAAGGCCATTTAACTACAGAAATGATTATTTTATTTGTGATTTATTTTTCTTTGTTATTTCCACCAAGGATTTATCAGCTTTATTAATCTTCTCGAAAAATCAACTTTGTCCTTCTTGATATTTTGGTTAATTCATATTTTGCTTTTCAAGTTTCTTTCCTTTTCAGTTCAGTTCAGTCGCTCAGTCGTGTCTGACTCTTTGCGACCCCATGAATAGCAGCACGCCAGGCCTNTTTGCAGCCAAAGATGGAGAAACTTTATACAGTCAACAAAAACAAGACCAGGAGCTGACTGTGGCTCAGGTAGTGTGTAAGATGAGTGCAATTGTGCAACAGTGTGAACATTGTTTGGCATTGCCTTTCTTTAGGATTTGAATGAAAACTGAATCTTTCTAGTCTTGTCGCCACTGCTGAGTTTTCCAAATTTGCTGGCATACTGAGTGCAGCACTTTCATAGCATCATCTTTTAAGGACTTGAAATAGTTCAGCTGGAATTCCATCACATCCACTAGCTTTTTTCCTAGTGATGCTTTCTAAGGCCCACTTGACTTCACATTCCAGGATGTCTGGCTCTAGGTGAGTGACCACTATTTGGGTCATTAACATCTTTTTTTGTACAGTTCTTCTGTTTTCTTGCCACCTCTTCTTAATATCATCTGCTGTTAGGTCAATACTGTTTCTGTCCTCTATCAAGCCCATCTTTGCAAGAAATGTGTCCTTGGTATCCCTAATTTTCTTGAAGAGATCTCTAGTCTTTCCCATTCTTTTTTTTTTTTTCCCCTCTATTTCTTTGCCTTGATCACTGAGGAAGGCTTTCTTATCTCTCCTTGCTATTTTTTGAAACTCTGCATTCACATGGGTATAGCTTTCTTTTTCTCCTTTGCTTTCCCCTTTGCTTTTCACAGCTATTTGTGAGGCCTCGTCAGACAGTCATTTTGCCTTTTAGCATTTTTTTTTCGTGGGGATGGTCTTGATCCCTATCTCCTGTACAATGTCACGAACCTCCGACTATAGTTCATCAGGCAATCTGTCTATTAAAGCTAGTCCCTTAAATCTATTTCTCACTTCCACTGTATAATCATAAGGGATTTGATTTAGGTCATATCTGAATGATCTAGTGGTTTTCCGTACTTTATTCAATTTAAGTCTGAATTTTGCAATAAGGGGTTCATGATCTAAGCCACAGACAGATCCCAGTCTTGTTTTTGCTGACTGTATAGAGCTTCTCCATCTTCAGCTGAAAAGAATATAATCAATCTGATTTCAGCTATATTTGTTTCCAAATTCCATTTATTTTTCAAATAAGTGAATTGAAATAAAAAGAAAATTGACAGTACAGATGGTTTAAGGCTTGGAATAAATCATGGAGTTAGTATAAAAAGAATTAAGGAAATATCCCATAATTCAGTGTACACATTTTCAAGTTTATACTGGTATTATCAATGAAATTATATTCTTGTCATTTATTACTAAAACGATTCTTTGAAAAATCAGCATTTGGTACCCATTCCTATACCAGATTCCCAATGTTTTTACACAGAATTTTAAAATAATTCATCAATAAATAATAAAAATGCAAGTTGCATTTGAATTTTATCTCCTTTAAATTACGGATACCATCCTAACTTTTCTGTGTTAGGACAGAATTGTAGGACCAATAATTGTCAGAGTGTTGAGTGCACAAATATTGCTAACTAAATATTTCAATGTGTTAAACTGACATTTAGGGATATCAAGAAAGTTTCTGATTTAAGATATTGGTACCTCCCAACTCTTCTCAAGGTATCTTCTGGTGTTGACTAGCAGGACAATTTCCACACCCAACTCCTACTCTCGACTTTGAGGTTAGAGCTCAAATAAGGCAGAGATGAAGGAAACCAGTCTGACTCACAGAACATTTCACTGTTTAGCATAATGTCTGTCAGTACCCTGTAAGCAGGCTGTGTGATGCCCAAGACTAGAGCAAGGAAGTGTGCTTTTCTCCAGAGTTTATATATACTACAATTGCAGTTATATATCATTAAGTATAATTACAATGTCTTATCTAACCCCGTCCCAATTCAGTCCCTGTTCCCCATCACCATGACAACACATATCCTGTAAAGAGAGTCTTTATCTGCAGTCATAAGGTGAGACTTTTTGACTTTTCTCTTCATGGATCTCATCCACATTCATATTCTATTCATGTGCGATCCTGACTTTTTAATGTCTGAAATATATAAATCCTTTATAACCAACAGGAAAAAGAAAATAACCTCTTTACGTTCTAATTAATCACAAAGAAGCTCGCTCAAAATCCTAAGCCAAAAGGGAACGTAAAATATTTCCAGGAACTTCATCTTGGAAGATATTTCAATATTTGTGAAAAGCATTATTGACCATTATAATATCTAAAAAGGAAAACCAAAGCCTGCAGATGAAGGCCAGCTAAAGGCAGATTTAAAATTCTCTGCCCTTGAAGCTGTGCTAATAGAGCTCATACCACTTCCATTTGATTAGGTTCTTCTTTAAGTCTGTGCAATCCTCTCAACTAGTACAGTACTGTGCTTTCCCTTTATTTCTGACTCTTACTCTTAAGGCCCTTGACAATAACAACAACAACAAAAATGACATGGCTGACTGCCAAAATAACACAATTGACTAGAATTCCAAACTCTGACATATGTCTTCTATGCGAGGTTGTTCAACAGTGCCTAGACTCCTGAACCTTCTGAATGCTGGGCAGGTTGGCTGCTGGCTGATAACAAGCACTTTCCCAGTATTTCACCTGCCCTCAAGAAGGAATATGTTGTAACTACTTGTGAAAGATCAAGTTCCATGTTGCCCTTTTTCTGTGATTTCTCCATCATCCTCCCAACTACTCAATGAGAAAGTCTTACTATTTGCGTTATAGGGAGAAGGAAACCTGAGCTTTGAAAGCTAAGCAGGCTATTCAAGGTTATGGATCTTGTGAAAAAGAAGCAAGTTAAAACCCAGATCTGTCGGACTACAAAAGTCCTTTTCTTTCTGTTACACTGCTGCTGTTGCTGCTAAGTCGCTTAAGTCACGTCCGACTCTGTGTGACCCCATAGATGGCAGCCCACCAGGCTCCCCGTCCCTGGGATTCTCCAGGCAAGAACACTGGAGTGGGTTGCCATTTCCTTCTCCAATGCATGAGAGTGAATAAAAGTGAAGTCGCTCAGTCGTGTCCAACTCTTCGCGACCCCATGGACTGCAGCCCACCAGGCTCCTCCGTCCATGGGATTTTCCAGGCACTAGCCAGCTCCAAAACAGTGTTATTCATAATGTCAACCTTAAGAGTGTTTTACAATATTTAAAGAAGTATTTCAATTGACTTTTATCCAATATTAGCTTATCACTTCCCTTAAGAAGCAACTATTTTTCCTCATCTGTTCAGTAAGAAAATTCAGTCTCAACAGATATTTCATATTCTCTCTGTCAAACTTGTGATAGTAAAACAGCTCTTCTGTTCAATTGTTATTACAGTTATTTCATGTACATGTGGTCATAGTCAAAGATGTCTGCTATACTCTGTCCTTTCCGCAGGAAATACAGAAAATAAGCCAACTTTCACATCTTGCTAATGCTTATAATTTAGTCCATTCCTCAGACTCTTAATCTTCTGTTTAAATTCTGTTTTTCTATTTACATTATTGATTTTTTTTCATTACCACTAATAATTTTTGCCATTGCTGTTTTATCATATTCAAGAAAATCTTCCTTCTGAACCTCATTAACAGTATTTCCTACAGACCAGTAGCACTTGGAAATGTAATAAGCTTGAATAATCTGAAAATAATACTCCTCCCACTCTTAATTTTTTAATATTTTTTTTGGCCATACCTCACAGCATGGGATATTCCCCAATCAGGAATTGAAACTGTTCCCCCTGCAGTGGAAGAGCAGAGTTTTAAACACTGGCCCCTGAGGGGAGTCCCACTCCTCCCATGTATGTATAAACAAACCTTGGGGAAATATTCTATGACCCTTTCCACTTTTTCAAAAAAGACACTTTCATCTAGAGAAAAACAAAGCTTGGAACAGTTGGCTGCCTACTGAACACTTCCATATGGAAGTCTGTGATTCCCAAATTTTCTGACTCGTAATGCATGTTGGCATCTGCTTATTGCATCTGGAGGCTGCTGGTATTATACAAATTATATATGTATATTCATTTGCCTAAATAGTGTTTCCTTCCTTCACCATAACTTTAGGTCAAAGCTCCTTCTGTTTACTAGTTCCAAAATATGCCCTCCTTCTACAATTCTACCACCCTTCCCTGAATTGTTCTAATAAACCAATTGTTAAAAGAGACCCCAACAGGATTTCTACACCAAGAGTGCTTCTATGAAGTTTCAGAAGCCCCTGGACCAGAGTTTCCTGAAATACAAACAAAATCATAAGGAGAAGCCCACTACTACTATTATCATTTAATGGAACTGCTTATCGCCACCACTGTTCAGTTCCACGGAGAACAGATGCACGTGTCTCTTTGAAGAGTAAGCAGTGAATTCTAGGTCATAGGCAGCCCATTATGTCTGTCCTCACAGTGGTTTCTATTTTCCCAATTAAAGTCTGATTGATACAATGACATAATTTAATAAAAAGTGAGATTAAGAACCTAGACTATCTGACCGTGAGCCCCGTGCTCTTTCTACAAAGAAATAAATGGCACACTTATGACGGTAAGGAAATTTTCACCATCTTGGACATATATATACTACCCATGGCTAACTAAAGTTTCACGTAGTACTAAGGGGCAACTTAGATGTCATTCTAGTTCAGTGTCTGATTTTACAGATGAGAAAACTGAGGTCCAGAATTATTGAGACTTGCCAGAATCACCTGGAGAGAATGTGCCATTGCCATAGCATGGATGCAAATCTTCTGAGCTACATACAGAAATTATTTTACTTGATTAACACATTAACTTTCACATTACTACCAAGGAAGAAAGAATCTGGGGACTGGATACAAGAGAGGAATAGGTTCGGGTCTTGCTAAGAAAGGGAGGACAAATCCTGAAGATGCTGCCCTTTTTGAAGGAAATTAAGAGTAGAAGGAGGTGTTAAGATTAATGCTGTCCTTTGAAACTGTGCCAACATAATTCACACACGCACACACACATCAGTTATTTATCAAAGCCAAGTCTGTTTGTGGGAATAAAATTATGGGTCTAACATGGCTTCCTTCTTTAGGATTGAGGAAACAAGTCTGTTTTGAATAGTAAAAGAAACTGTGAGGTATAAAAAAGTGGAGATGCTGATTTCCCTTCTGTGCCTGAGTAGAACGTTGATCATCTGCATCCACTGTCTGGCAGGTGAAGAGCTGGTGGGTGACTTGCTCATGTAAATTCTCCAGACCACTGCCATTCAGGCTGGGAACTACAGATTCCCAAAGAAGAAGAAAAGATAAACTCAGAGTAATTTCAATACATGTAAGTTCCTAACAGAGAATTTTCTGTGGACTAATTATTAATATTATCAGGAGAGGCACTGAGAAAGTAAAATGGATTCTAAAATTCCCAAAGGGAGTTATTTTAAAAGCAAATATGTGTTCACTCTTTTCTTCACACTGGCTCCCTTGTCTTCACTATCTTGTCCCTTTTTGGGTCACTGCATATCACAGCTGAAAGAGGCATCTGGGGCCTTCTCTAGGGCAGCCCCAGACATCTGGGTGGGGAGACAGAGGAGCTGCTGCCATTTCTGCATGAGGAGAAGACTCACCAAAACAGAGAAATTGCAAGTATGGTTCTAAGCCCTGTCTTATTTTGGGGTGTTTCTTTAATTCTTCTTTCAATTTATTCCACAGAAAAAAATTTTAAAGACTAAATAACTTGAAAAAGCTTTGCAAATATCAGCCAAGAACACTTAAAGATTGCACTCTCAAAATACCTTATTGTAAACAAATATTCATCTCAGTAGGCAAGAGCTGAATGTCTGATTTAGAGGTTATCCTGAGACAGTCAAAAGAGTCAGAAAAACCTTAGATTCAATGTGATTGCATCCTAAGAAGTGGGAAAGGGCAAATTTTTTTGGCCACAACATTCAGCTTGCAAGATCTTAGTTCCCTGACCAAAGATTGAACTTCGGGCCCTCGGCCATGAAAGCAAGAAGTCCTAACCACTGGATTGCCAGGGTATTCCCAGGAGAGGGTAACGGAGAGAAGGAATGAGGATTCATGACGCATGGCTAAGAAGGCCAAGGTCAACCAGCTTGGTGAGAAAGCTCAAGAAAGAGCTTGAATGGAACTTAATCAAAACTAGCTAATAAAGTAGAATGTCAATGTGATATTTAAATATAAGGCTGAAAAAAATGAAATAATTCTAGAATAGATGAATAGAGAAAGAATAATAGAAGAGTCTGGTAATTTCATTGAAAAATTAAAGACAAGCATAAACATTTTGCTTGACTTAGAAAACTAAATATAATCATATGCAAATAAAAGTCATAAACTGAACTAAAAATCTTAACAAAAGAGAATAAAAAAGGAAAAACATTGAACTCTTTCTTGAGGTCAAATATATCACTTCCTTTAATATTTGTGATAACTTTATAAGACAAATATTTTTACTTTTTAGATTAGGACGCCATGATTCTAGAAGATTCATAATGTGCTTGAGGTCACACAGATATTTTTGTTTCTGCAACTATTGGTAGGTATTTTACAAAAAAAGATTTCATGGTAAATAATTTTTGAAAAACAGCTTATCACATTTCTCTCTTCTAGAGATTAAGCTCTGAGAGTTTATGCAGAGATAAATGTTTTCAGCCTCCCTTTAACCCAAAATTTCTCAAACTTATAACATGATGGGAAATGTGTGTATATTTGTATGTTCTTGCTACCTTTGCGAGCACACGAACGTTCTATGGGAAGCATTTTGGAAAAGATATCAAAAGCTATAATGGAGTTAAGCCAATAAAATGGAATTAATAGAGGGCAATTTAAATCTGGCATTGGATAGTATCAGAACCTCCATAGCTCTGTTTAAAGAAGAAATTGGATATTTTTAAAGTCTGATTATGCAGGAACAAAATTCAAGGCAACAATGTCATTTAAAATGTTCAGGAGCAGGGCTATCATGTGTCAAAAGATGATAACAAAGCTGAAAGTCAATGAAATCTCAGGCTATATTAATAAGAGTATAATGCCAATATCAAGTGAGGCATATCTGACCCTGGATGAAATAGAATGTTTACAAATTTAAGAAGAATCAGACATTGACAATGTTTAAAGTTCTGGTAACAATGTCACATGACATTACCAGGGAATCTGAGAATATTTTAAATGATATTTGGTTAGAGGCTTTGGGCTGCTGAGGGGAGGTAGTTATCTTTCATAGTTAACAGATTGTCATAAAGATAATGGTGTAAGCTTAGTCGGTGTTTTTCTAGAGTGATGAACAAGGACTAACAAACTATAGTGACAAGGGATTAAGTTTATTATTATACATGATAAAATGATTCACTAAGATATCTGAGAAAAATATGGGTTGATGAATGATTAGACTTCTTATGCAGTGTCTTAGAAGTTACCAAAGACTAGAGGCATTTTCCAGTTACTTCATTTAATAGAGGTTCACTCTGGAAATTCATTAGTGAAAAAGGAAGTCTCCAGTTAGCAAAGTATGTTCCCAGACAAGAATACTGGAATGGGTTATCATTCCCTACTCCAGGGGATCTTCCTGACCTAGGAGTCAAACACACATCTCTTGCATTGGCAGGCAGATTCTTTACCACTGATCTGCTAGGGAAATCCCAAAAATCCCATAGCTGTGTTTAAAGAAGAAATAGAACATTATATACTGATGTCCAGAGTTCAAACATCTCTAGCTATCAAAGAACTGTTCTGTTGACCCAACACAGCAACTCCAGTGATTGGCTTTGCTTTTGACTGGGCTTCTCCTCTTTGCTACTCCAACAACTTTGATCTGCCCCACAATTAAGTTCCTTCCAATTATCAAAGTACATTCTTTCAAGCAACTGTAGTGTACCTGTTTGGTGCTTAGAAGAAAATTGGGCATTTGAATTTTAGGCACTTTTCTAGATTACAAATTTACCACTAGCCAATTGTTCAGCCTTGTTTTTCACCATTCCCTTCTCCATACATTTCCCATTTGATTGCCCTTCACAACTCATATGTATACAACAACTAATTCTATATTTCTCATTCGTTTTTGCAAATCACATTGATTTACCACTCAGATAATAAATCCTAGGGGAAATATCCAAGAGATTGAGCATATACAATGTACCAGGTTCCCAAGGCTAAGGATACCACAGTCAATAAGACAGATGAGTATCCTGTTCCCACAATTCTAATTTAGGAAGGCAGACACTGAACAATGAAGTAAATGAATAGATAATTCCAGAGATAAGAGTTATAAAGAAAGGAAGCATTGTTGGATTCTGATTGCTAGAATCTTGTTAAGGATTTTTGCATCTATGTTCATCAGTGATATTGGCCTGTAGTTTTCTTTTTTTGTGGCATCTTTGTCAGGTTTTGGTATTAGGGTGATGGTGGCCTCATAGAATGAGTTTGGAAGTTTACCTTCCTCTGCAATTTTCTGGAAGAGTTTGGGTAGGATAGATGTTAGCTCTTCTCTAAATTTTTGGTAGAAGTCAGCTGTGAAGCCGTCTGGACCTGGGCTTTTGTTTGCTGGAAGATTTCTGATTACAGTTTCAATTTCCATGCTTGTGATAGGTCTGTTAAGATTTTCTATTTCTTCCTGGTTCAGTTTTGGAAAGTTGTACTTTTCTAAGAATTTTTCCATTTCTTCCATGTTGTCCAATTTATTAGCATATTATTGCTAATAGTAGTCTCTTATGATCCTTTGTATTTGTGTTGTCTGTTGTGATCTCTCCATTTTCATTTCTAATTTTATTGATTTGATTTTTCTCCCTTTGTTTCTTGATGAGTCTGGTATTATAATGGTTTGTCAATTTTATTTATCCTTTCAAAGAACCAGCTTTTGGCTTTGTTGCCTTTTGCTATGGTCTCTTTTGTTTCTTTTGCATTTATTTCTGCCCTAATTTTTAAGATTTCTTTCCTTCTGCTAACTCTGAAGAATCAATATAGTGAAAATTAATTTACTACTCAAAGCAATCTACAGATTCCAAGCAATCCCTATCAAGCTACCAGTGGTATTTTTCACAGAGCTAGAACAAATAATTTCACAGTTTGTATGGAAATACAAAAAACCTCAAATAGCCAAAGCAATCTTGAGAAAGAAGAATGGAACTGGAGGAATCAACCTGCCTGACTTCAGGCTCTACTACAAAGCCATAGTCATCAAGACAGTATGGTACTGGCACAAAGACAGAAATATAGATCAATGGGACAAAATAGAAAGCCCAGAGATAAATCCAAACACCTATGGACACCTTATCTTCGACAAAGGAGGCAAGAATATACAATGGATTAAAGACAATCTCTTTAACAAGTGGTGCTGGGAAAAGTGGTCAACCACNGAAATATAGATCAATGGAACAAAATAGAAAGCCCAGAGATAAATCCATGCACCTATGGACACCTTATCTTTGACAAAGGAGGCAAGAATATACAATGGAGAAAAGAAAAGGTTAATCAGTCTGTCAGATGTACCCGTGGAGACTAGGGCTGTTATTTTGCTTGCCCCTTGAGTGAAGTGGATCACGGTCTTATTTCTTTTGGATTATGGCAGCCAATTTGTTGTTTCCCAGGAGGTGTCTTTTCCTCTCTTTTTCACGGACTCCACTCTGATGTCTTCTACCAGGTAGCTCTGCACAGGGACCAGTTCTTCTTCTTGACCAAGAGTCACTCAGCAAGCAATGATGTGAAGACCTCTATGAGGGGATGGGAAGAGGGATGTCTGGAATCCCATGACTGCACATTAAAAACCTCTTTGTTTTCCAAAGTGAATTCAATTTACAATATCTGAAGAGTATTTATTCATAAGATACTAACAGTTCTAAGATTATTATAAAATGCAGCAACTCTAGGTTTTGTCTCTCAGGGAAGACTTCTGCTGTCTGAAAAGCCAGGTTGATGGCACATGAATTGTATCCAATATCTGCATCACTGGCAGTCAGTCTGTGTTTGGTTACTGCAGGGTTTTATGGCTGGTAAAGAAGTTGGCATAGAGTTTGATCTCAGAAGTGAAGTAAACTGCTTGTTTGGTGCCTCACTCTTGATCTAAGCAGGTTACTCCCTGCATTAGTAAACTATTGAAATTTCATATCCTGGATGGTCATCAGATGTAGTGATAAAGACCGTGGAGTTTGTACACAGGAGATCCTGGGTTTGATTCAGGACCCTGTGGTTAAACATATGGTTTATTTTTGGCAGCCTTCGGCCTTCTTTGCTTTGTGCGGCTTCCTCTAGTTGCAATGAGTGGGGGCTGCTCTCTGTGGCAGCACTCAGGTTTCTCACTGCAGCGACTTCTCTCTTGTAGAGCACAGGCTCTAGGCATGCAGGCTCCAGCAGTTGTGGCACAAGGGCTTAGGTGCCCCACGGCATGTGAAATTCTCCCACAATGAGGATCAAAACCATGTCCCCTGCATTGGCAGGAGGATAATAATCCACTGTGCCACCAGGGAAGTCCCTTCTGGGACTTCTTTAGGCTGTAGTTTTCTCATCTACAAAGTGGGAATAGTGCTAATATTTATGTCATGTGCGTTGTGTGGAGGTTAAGTAAGACAAAGCATATAACTGAGTTAACACAATGCCTGACAATTACAAGGACTCAGGGCTTTTAGCAGGGCTGGCTTAGCTACCAGCCACAGCAGGCATAGTACCTAAGGACCACACAACTTTGAAGGGCCTGGGAAAATGGTTTAATTTCTTTTAGAATTGGAAGGAAAAATATGAATATGATGATAATGAATTCACTTGTCTTTTTACTAATATGGTCATAAACAATGTTTTTTAATATAAAATAAGGAGAAAGCAGAAGCACCTGGGGAAAGTCATAATGCGACTCCAGCCACTAGCAATCTTATTTGTCACAGTAGCCGGAGCCTTTGCAGCAAAATTGAGGTAAACAAAATGGTAAGGTGTGACTGAGTCCTTTATAGAGTGGGTTTTGGTTAATCTCTCAGTGAAAGCAATACAGTGATTGTAAACTCAAACAGTTTCTAGGGTTAGTAGTAAAATATCTCTAAAGATGAGGGGAAATAAACATTTCTTTTGATAACATCAAGACTGCACCATCACTGAAGAATGCATTGTCTAGAATGACTGAATCATACTGACTGAATCATACTGACTGTCCCTGATCCTCCTGATCACGTAGACCCGAGCTGGGCCCTTCCCTTGCCTGGTGTAGCTCCTGTCAGTTACATGAGACTAGGTTCAGCAATGCAGAGCTTAAACTTTATTCACTGATCAAGGATGAAGAAGAGAAAACTCATGCTCTATAGCTTTCTTCTCCCTGAAGGGAGGAAAGCGGCAGAGTGGTGGGGGGTGGGAGGGGAGGATGGTGGTTTCTTAGCGGTGAAAGGTAGGTGCATCATCATAAGCTGAGGGAAAGGGCAGAGGTTTCCATGGGTAGCCAGGGCATCACGGTCCCTCAGCCTCCCTTGCACAAGGCACCCAATGTGCCTAGAAAAGTACAAGCACTTTAACCAGATTTCTTAGCGTGATAATGAAGCAAAGGGGCTTTGAGGAGACACCCAGGTTTTCTCTGCATAGAAACTGCTCTTACAGTTATGCTGGATCCATTGAGGGCAGTTGACTGTCAAGTTTCCTCTGAAGTGTAATTGATAAACATCTTTGACAAACATCAGGTGTTTTGGAACAAGACTAGAAATAGGTTAAAATAGGCCTTTCAGCTCCCTGGGGCTTCCCTGATAGCTCAGTTGGTAAAGAATCCACCTACGACGCAGGACACCCTGGTTTGATTCTTGGGTCAGGAAGATCCCTTGGAGAAGGGATAGGCTACCCACTCCAGTTTTCTTGGGCTTTCCTTGTGGCTCAGCTGGTAAAGAATCTGCCTGTAATGCGAGAGACCTGGGTTTGATCCCTGGGTTGGGAAGATCCCCTGGAGAAGGGAATGGTTACCTACTCCAGGATTCTGGCTTAGAGAATTCCATGGACTAATGAGTCAGATATGACTGAGTAACTTTCACTTTCAATTCACTTTTTCAGCTCCTGGGACATGTATGGGTGACAACCTCATTTTGTTAGCCCCACATGAGGCCTAAAGTCCCACCTCTCCCTCTTTCTTTTCAAGCCTGAGCTTTAGACTAGTTGCAGGGAAGTTCCCAAGCTGGAGATGTGGCCTATCAGCTTTTACCCTTGCTTTCATTTGATATGAAATCTGGAAAAATACCTTTAGCTCATGCAGATGATTAATGGTTATGAGACACTCTGCCAGAGGTGGGGGTGCTTCTGACTCTCACTGGTAGTCAGATTCTATCTTTAGTTTCAGTCCCTTGGAATACCCCTGTATCTCTTTAAAAGACATGGAATGCAGCTGTGAATACCTCTGGATTGTCTTCTGCTCCATCCTGCCTGCATCTAAGTCACTCATAATAAACTCCAAAATTGCACTTATGGAGTGGCCTGTTCATTTTTCAGTCTCAAAGTCCCTTCTTGGTTCAGAGGAGATTAATATTCTCACCTTGGTGGAGACAGAAATGGTCATGCTTACCCTACATCCTCTGGAGAAGAAAATCATGTTCTATACAAATTGTATTGAGGAGTAAAACACACCAGTTCAGTTCAGTTCAGTCACTTAGTCGTGTCCGACTCTGCGACCCCATGAATCGCAGCACGCCAGGCCTCCCTGTTCATCACCATCTCTGGGAGGTTATTCCTCATATAAGCAAGTCTCCTGGGTGTTAAACATTTTTCTATAAAGTTCTATTACCTTGTCCAGTAACTTGGATACTCCTTGTGTGCTCTCACTGCTCCCAAAGAAAATAGCTATCTTGACTTTTGTGATACTTAGTTTCTTGCTTTAAAAAATATGTTTTTTACTGCCTGGTTCCTATTTCTATTTCTAGAAAGTGAAAGTCTCTGCAGCCCCATGGACTCTACAGTCCATGGAATTCTCCAGGCCAGAATACTGAAGAGGGTAGCCTATCCCTTCTCCAGGGGATCTTCCCAACCCAGGAATCGAACCAGGGTCTCCTGTATTGCAGGCAGATTCTTTACCAGCTGAGTTACAAGGGAAGCCCTGAATTCTCTGTACATAGAATCATATAGTGAATGTTCTTTTGTGAGTTGTTTCTACTCAGTCATATTATGTTTAAGGTTCATTCACAGTGACCTATGAAGCTCCAGTTTGATAAAATTCTCACCACTTAAAAATGTTCCATTACGTAAAAGTTTGACGATTTATCGACTTAATTGTTAAAAGGCTTTGGGGTTGTTTTTGATAGTGTTCCCATGAACATTCTTATACACAGGTGCTCTGATGCACATGCCCATTTATCTGTATTATGGGTTATGTTCCTGTCACTTTCACAGGGAAAGTTTCCAAATGCTAGTACCAATTGGTAATTCCATCTGTGGTAAAAGACTTCCTGAAAGTTCACCAATACTTGACATTGTAGGAGTCTTTTTTATCAGTCTGTTCGATGCATAATGGGAAGCTATTGTGACATAATATGCATTTACTTACAATAACACTCAGTATCTCTTGATATGTTGTTATTCATTTACAGATCCATCTTCTGTGCAGTGATTGTTCAAGTTTATTTTTTAACCTTCTCTTTCTGTGGGATTATTTTATTCTTAATGGCTTATGAAAAATCTTCATATATTTGGGATTCATGTGTTTTGTTGTTTGTATATGTTGTAGATATCTGGTACTTTTCTGTATTTTCTTTGCGTTCTCTAAATAATACCGTTTGATAAGCAGATAGTCCTAATTTTTATATAGTCAAATTTATTAATCTATTCCATTATGGCTTGTGTTTTATGCCTTGTTTAAGAAACCCTCTCTGTCTCCAAATTGCAACTATGGTATGAAACTCCATTTACTTAGGTCTTGATATTTTTGCTTTCAATCACCTGGAATTTATTATTATTATTTTGGGGCTCCTGGTGGCTCAAACGGTAATGAATCTGCCTGCAATGCCAGAGACCTAGGATTAATCTCTGGGTTGGGAAGATCCCCTGGAGAATGGCATGGCAACCCATCTCAGTATTCTTGCCTGGAGAATCCCCATGGACAGAGGAGTCTAGTGGGCTACTGTCCATGAGGTTGCAAAAAGTCAGACACAACTGAGCAACTAAGCAAACACATTATTATTTTTTGGTATGGAGTGTGGTAGGATATCTCAGTTCCTTTTATATGGATAGCCAACTGTCTCAGAATCTTTTACTGATAAATCCACACTTTGCCTATCTATCTCAAATACTAACTCTGTCACATACTGAGCATCTTTATATGCATAAGTCTTTTGAGTTCCCAGTTTTGTTCATTGATTTATTTGTTTGTTGCCATGGGAATGCCACATTGTCTTCAATAGAAAGTGCTCTCACCTTCTTCAAGATAGTCTTGGATATTCTTGTTTTTTCTTTGGTTTTCTTAACTTCAGAATTAGGAGTTAGTACTAGATCATCCCTATGGTTCTCTCTAGATCCAAAAGATGTATTATATTCTATATCACATTATGCTGTATAATAACATGGTTGTTTTTCTTCATGGTACCACTGGATATACCAATTATTGCCAAACTACATTAATCNATTTCTTTTGATAACATCAAGACTGCACCATCACTGAAGAATGCATTGTCTAGAATGACTGAATCATACTGACTGAATCATACTGACTGTCCCTGATCCTCCTGATCACGTAGACCCGAGCTGGGCCCTTCCCTTGCCTGGTGTAGCTCCTGTCAGTTACATGAGACTAGGTTCAGCAATGCAGAGCTTAAACTTTATTCACTGATCAAGGATGAAGAAGAGAAAACTCATGCTCTATAGCTTTCTTCTCCCTGAAGGGAGGAAAGCGGCAGAGTGGTGGGGGGTGGGAGGGGAGGATGGTGGTTTCTTAGCGGTGAAAGGTAGGTGCATCATCATAAGCTGAGGGAAAGGGCAGAGGTTTCCATGGGTAGCCAGGGCATCACGGTCCCTCAGCCTCCCTTGCACAAGGCACCCAATGTGCCTAGAAAAGTACAAGCACTTTAACCAGATTTCTTAGCGTGATAATGAAGCAAAGGGGCTTTGAGGAGACACCCAGGTTTTCTCTGCATAGAAACTGCTCTTACAGTTATGCTGGATCCATTGAGGGCAGTTGACTGTCAAGTTTCCTCTGAAGTGTAATTGATAAACATCTTTGACAAACATCAGGTGTTTTGGAACAAGACTAGAAATAGGTTAAAATAGGCCTTTCAGCTCCCTGGGGCTTCCCTGATAGCTCAGTTGGTAAAGAATCCACCTACGACGCAGGACACCCTGGTTTGATTCTTGGGTCAGGAAGATCCCTTGGAGAAGGGATAGGCTACCCACTCCAGTTTTCTTGGGCTTTCCTTGTGGCTCAGCTGGTAAAGAATCTGCCTGTAATGCGAGAGACCTGGGTTTGATCCCTGGGTTGGGAAGATCCCCTGGAGAAGGGAATGGTTACCTACTCCAGGATTCTGGCTTAGAGAATTCCATGGACTAATGAGTCAGATATGACTGAGTAACTTTCACTTTCAATTCACTTTTTCAGCTCCTGGGATATGTATGGGTGACAACCTCATTTTGTTAGCCCCACATGAGGCCTAAAGTCCCACCTCTCCCTCTTTCTTTTCAAGCCTGAGCTTTAGACTAGTTGCAGGGAAGTTCCCAAGCTGGAGATGTGGCCTATCAGCTTTTACCCTTGCTTTCATTTGATATGAAATCTGGAAAAATACCTTTAGCTCATGCAGATGATTAATGGTTATGAGACACTCTGCCAGAGGTGGGGGTGCTTCTGACTCTCACTGGTAGTCAGATTCTATCTTTAGTTTCAGTCCCTTGGAATACCCCTGTATCTCTTTAAAAGACATGGAATGCAGCTGTGAATACCTCTGGATTGTCTTCTGCTCCATCCTGCCTGCATCTAAGTCACTCATAATAAACTCCAAAATTGCACTTATGGAGTGGCCTGTTCATTTTTCAGTCTCAAAGTCCCTTCTTGGTTCAGAGGAGATTAATATTCTCACCTTGGTGGAGACAGAAATGGTCATGCTTACCCTACATCCTCTGGAGAAGAAAATCATGTTCTATACAAATTGTATTGAGGAGTAAAACACACCAGTTCAGTTCAGTTCAGTCACTTAGTCGTGTCCGACTCTGCGACCCCATGAATCGCAGCACGCCAGGCCTCCCTGTTCATCACCATCTCTGGGAGGTTATTCCTCATATAAGCAAGTCTCCTGGGTGTTAAACATTTTTCTATAAAGTTCTATTACCTTGTCCAGTAACTTGGATACTCCTTGTGTGCTCTCACTGCTCCCAAAGAAAATAGCTATCTTGACTTTTGTGATACTTAGTTTCTTGCTTTAAAAAATATGTTTTTTACTGCCTGGTTCCTATTTCTATTTCTAGAAAGTGAAAGTCTCTGCAGCCCCATGGACTCTACAGTCCATGGAATTCTCCAGGCCAGAATACTGAAGAGGGTAGCCTATCCCTTCTCCAGGGGATCTTCCCAACCCAGGAATCGAACCAGGGTCTCCTGTATTGCAGGCAGATTCTTTACCAGCTGAGTTACAAGGGAAGCCCTGAATTCTCTGTACATAGAATCATATAGTGAATGTTCTTTTGTGAGTTGTTTCTACTCAGTCATATTATGTTTAAGGTTCATTCACAGTGACCTATGAAGCTCCAGTTTGATAAAATTCTCACCACTTAAAAATGTTCCATTACGTAAAAGTTTGACGATTTATCGACTTAATTGTTAAAAGGCTTTGGGGTTGTTTTTGATAGTGTTCCCATGAACATTCTTATACACAGGTGCTCTGATGCACATGCCCATTTATCTGTATTATGGGTTATGTTCCTGTCACTTTCACAGGGAAAGTTTCCAAATGCTAGTACCAATTGGTAATTCCATCTGTGGTAAAAGACTTCCTGAAAGTTCACCAATACTTGACATTGTAGGAGTCTTTTTTATCAGTCTGTTCGATGCATAATGGGAAGCTATTGTGACATAATATGCATTTACTTACAATAACACTCAGTATCTCTTGATATGTTGTTATTCATTTACAGATCCATCTTCTGTGCAGTGATTGTTCAAGTTTATTTTTTAACCTTCTCTTTCTGTGGGATTATTTTATTCTTAATGGCTTATGAAAAATCTTCATATATTTGGGATTCATGTGTTTTGTTGTTTGTATATGTTGTAGATATCTGGTACTTTTCTGTATTTTCTTTGCATTCTCTAAATAATACCGTTTGATAAGCAGATAGTCCTAATTTTTATATAGTCAAATTTATTAATCTATTCCATTATGGCTTGTGTTTTATGCCTTGTTTAAGAAACCCTCTCTGTCTCCAAATTGCAACTATGGTATGAAACTCCATTTACTTAGGTCTTGATATTTTTGCTTTCAATCACCTGGAATTTATTATTATTATTTTGGGGCTCCTGGTGGCTCAAACGGTAATGAATCTGCCTGCAATGCCAGAGACCTAGGATTAATCTCTGGGTTGGGAAGATCCCCTGGAGAATGGCATGGCAACCCATCTCAGTATTCTTGCCTGGAGAATCCCCATGGACAGAGGAGTCTAGTGGGCTACTGTCCATGAGGTTGCAAAAAGTCAGACACAACTGAGCAACTAAGCAAACACATTATTATTTTTTGGTATGGAGTGTGGTAGGATATCTCAGTTCCTTTTATATGGATAGCCAACTGTCTCAGAATCTTTTACTGATAAATCCACACTTTGCCTATCTATCTCAAATACTAACTCTGTCACATACTGAGCATCTTTATATGCATAAGTCTTTTGAGTTCCCAGTTTTGTTCATTGATTTATTTGTTTGTTGCCATGGGAATGCCACATTGTCTTCAATAGAAAGTGCTCTCACCTTCTTCAAGATAGTCTTGGATATTCTTGTTTTTTCTTTGGTTTTCTTAACTTCAGAATTAGGAGTTAGTACTAGATCATCCCTATGGTTCTCTCTAGATCCAAAAGATGTATTATATTCTATATCACATTATGCTGTATAATAACATGGTTGTTTTTCTTCATGGTACCACTGGATATACCAATTATTGCCAAACTACATTAATCTTTTAAAATAATTTTACATAGTACTGTGGTTATTAAATTAATACCTCTCCTTTTTTGAGGATTTTAACGCTCTTAGCCTCAACACCATTTTAGAATAATGGCATTGCTGATATACAAGTAGTTATAGAGTATTACATGTGCCCAGCAGTTGCCTGGGGTTTAGAGGAAATGCACAGAACCATGCGTCACTGTCTGATGGGGAACGACACATACTTTAACTGGGGTGACATGGCAATGACATAGTGCTACCTTTGACTATATCTGGATTTGATCAACAAATTTTCAGGACCTCAGGGGTTTGTGTTTTTTGTCCCTTATTTGAAAAAAACATCCCTTTTAGGCCCTCATATTTGATGAATTGCCACACAACAGCTCTCTCTATACCCTGCCCATCAGAAGGCTGTCAAAACATAGATAACCTCCTGAAACTTACATAGTATTGTATGGCAGCGATGACTCCATTTTTTTAAAAAGCAAGCCAACCTACACATAAAAGGGATTCCAGAAAGAGACCACAACAGTATGCAACTAGATATCCACCACAGAAAGAAAAATGAGAAAAGAAAAGATTACATGGAGACTAAACAACATGCTGCTAAAATACTAATGGGTCAATGTGGAAATCAGAAGATAGCTTGAGACAAACAACATTGAAGACACCACCATAAAAAATGCATAGGATGCAGCAAAAGCGGTTTTAAGATGGGTGTTTATAGCAGGACTTTATGCTCAGTTGTGTCTGATTCTTTGAGGCCCTATGGACCATAATCTACCAGGCTCCTCTGTCAATGGAATTTTCCAGGCAAGAATACCGGAGTGGGTAACACTTCCTGCTCCAGGGGATTTTCTCAGTCTAGGCATCAAACCTGTGTCTCTTGCATCTTCTGCATTGGCAGGTGGTTTCTGTACCACTAGCACCACCTGGGAAGCCCCAGGTCTTCCTCAAAACACAAGAAAAATTTTAAATGAGGAGCAAATGAAACCATGAACAAAATGAAAGGAAAATCTACAGAATGGGAGTAAATATTTGCAAACAAAGCAACTGACAAAGAATTAGTCTCCAAAATTCACAAACAGCTTATTCAGCCCAATATCAGAAAAACAAATGACCCAATCAAAATGTGGATGGAAGATCTAAATAGACATTTCTCCAAAGAAGACATAAAGATGGCCAACAGGCACATGAAAAGATACTGAACATAACTAATTATTAAATAAATGCAAATCAAAACTATAAAGAAGTGCCATCTCACACTGATCATAATGACTATCATTAGTGCACAAATAACAAATCCTGGAGAGGGTGTGGAGAAACAGGTACACCCCTACACTGTTGGTGGGAAACTAAATTTGTGTAACTACCATAGAGAACAGTATAGAGTTTTCTTAAACTAAAAAGAGTTACCATATGATTCAGCAATCTCATTCCTCAGTATATATCCAGAAAAGATAACAATCTAACTTGAAAAGATACATGCACCCCAATGTTCACTGCAGCACATAAGACATGGAAGACATGGAAGCAACCCAAGTGTCTGTCAATGGAAGAATGGATAAACAAGATGCGGTACATATATACAATAGAATATTACTCAGCCATAAAAAGGAGTGAAATAATGCCATTTTCAGCTATATGAATGGATCTCGAGATTATCATGTGAAGTTAGAGAAAGACAAATATTGTATGTAGTATATCATACAAATATTGTACAATAGCACTTATATGTGAAAGTGAAAATTGCTCAGTCATGTCCGACTCTTTGCTACTCCATGGACTATACAGTCCATGGCATTCTCCAGGCTAGAATACTGGAGCAGGTAGCCTTTCCCTTCTCCAGGGGATCCTCCCAACCCAAGGATTGAACCCAGGTCTCCCACATTGCAGGAAGATTCTTTACCAGCTGAGCCACAAGGGAGGCCCACTTATTTGTGAAATCTAAGCTATTTTACAAGTGAATACACAAAACAGACCCACAGACATAGAAAACAAACTTGTGGTTACCAAAGGGGAAAGAGGATAAATTAGGAATATGGGAGCAACAAATATACAACTCTCTATACAAAATAGATAAACAAGAAGGTTTTACTGCATAGCACAGGAAACTATATTCAGTATCTTATAATAATGTATAGCGAAAAAGAATCAGAAAAAAATATACATGTATAACTGAATCATTTTGTTGTACATCTGAAACACAGTGTTGAGAAAGATGACCTTTCTCTGTACTATGTGAGGACACAGCAAGAGGATGTCTGTCTGCCAACCAAGGAAACGCTTACCAGACACCAAGTCCGTCAAAACCTTCATCTTGGACTTCCCAGCCTCCAGAACTGTGAGAAATAAATGTTCATTTTTAAGACAAAAGCCAAAACCACCACCAACAACAACACAAACCTCACACAAACAAAAACAGATAACCTGCAAGGTGATTCGTCTAGGGAAGAAAAAAGAAAAACTTGGAAGAAACAGTCTCTCCTTTAAAGAAACAGTTAGGAAACAGAAAAATAACCCACCACATCTGTGCCAATTAAAAAAAAAACCAACAACCTTTGTGTTCTCTTCTTCTCTCTGTTGAAATCAGAGTCTCAATTAAGTTGTTTGTCTAGGAAGGAGCCTGGACTCTTGCCATAGTAATCTGCTTTGCTGCTTTGTATGCTAATGATGACAAAGGAACTGCATGAAAACAGTAATGCACCAATGATCTTTGAAATATTTTGAACCTAAGTAAAAAATGCTGAAAGGGAGCCTCCTTCCCAAGTGAATGCTGCAGGGTGACTTTGTCTTGCCCTAAAGAGGCAGGGTAATTTTCCTTAGATTATCCTTGTTTGCTTGCTTGCTAAGTCGCTTCAGTCATGTCCAACTCTGTGTGACACCATAGACGGCAGCCCACCAGGCTCCCCTGTCCCTGGGATTCTCCAGGCAAGAATGCTGGAGTGGGTTGCCATTGCCTTCTCCAATGCATGAAAGTGAAAAGTGAAAGTGAAGTCGCTCAGTCGTGTCTGACATAGACAGAGGTAAAACCATGACTAGAACTCTGATTCCAGACTCCTGACTGGCTCTTCCTCCACACTGTAAGTGTTGTTTAGTCACTAAGTCATATCCAGCTATTCCCCACCGCCCCCATGGAAAACCTCCAGGTTCCTCTGTCCTTGAGATTTCCTCGGCAAGAACATCGGAGTGGGTTGTCATTTATTTCTCTAGGGGATATTCCTGACCCAGGGATTGAACCCACATCTCCTATTTTGGAATGTGGGTTCTTTACCACTGAGCCATCAGAGAAGCCCCCTTTCTCCACAAAGAAATAAATAAATCTGATCCATATAGCCTTTGAGGGAAGCTTGTGTGAGACAGGAAATGCACCCTCTCCTAAATTTTACTAAAACAAGTATTTCAAATGCAGATAGCATTTTCCTAGGAGTGCAGAGAGGGAAATCATATATTTCATACACCACAGAAGTAAATATTTATAGTCTGAGTTCAAGGTTAATAAATATTTTTCAGGAGATAGAATTTTTGGCAGTACATCAAAAAATATGTTTGATCTATATTAATATCTGTTATGGGCCTGATTGTGTTCCTTCCAAAGTGATATGTTGAAACCTAATCTCCAGTACGTTAGAAATGGAAATGGAAGCTTTATGGAGGTAATTAATGAAGGTTATAAGAATGGAGCACTAATCTAATATGTCTGATGTCCTCATAGGAAAAAGAATAAACCACAGGGATGGGCACACACAGAGGAAGACATAGAAGACACAGTGAGAAGGTGCCCATCTCTAAGCCAAGGAGAGAGGCCTCAGGAGAAACTAAGTCTGCTCATATCTTAGATGTTTGGCCTCCAGAACTATGAGAATGCAAACTTATATAGAAATGTAAATTCCTGTTATTTAAGCCACCCAGTCTGGGATGTTTTATTATGGCAACCCTAAGAAATGAATACAATATCTATTGAATCTCCCTATCTAAAAATCACTCATTATTCCTCTAAATGTTTTATTGTCTTAATTCTATAAAAAGTGTTCTGTCTAAAGTCTCCTTTCTCTATTAAACAAAGTACAAGAACCTTCACCTGGCTGTCTTGGGCTCTGGCTAGTTGCTTTTCCTGATGCTTTTTATCTTGGGCCAAACTCTTCTATCTGAGAGTGGAGCCTCTTGCTCTGGCCTCCATGTCCCCTGGGATTCCTCTCAGGAGTTCAGGGGATACTGTAAAGGTACGGTCACCCAGACCTGAGATGCAGGAGGACTGCAGTTTTTCACATCAACACATATGTTATTAAGTAAACAAAAGTCAAGAGTATTTTTGCCAGAATATTATGTGTCTGCAGCCAAAGATGGAGAAGCTCTATGTAGTCAATAAAAACAAGACCACGNGGCCTGGCATGCTGCGATTCATGGGGTCGCAAAAAGTCGGACACGACTGAGCGACTGAACTGAACTGAAACAGCCTCTGGCAGGACACCTGCTTTCTCTGGGATCCTTCCCAATACCCACCCATCTTCCTGCTCAAATCCAACCCAAAAGATCCTTACTCATCATGTTCTCAACACTCACTTTGCACATTCCTTTCCTCTACCTTTGCTTATACCATTCTTTTAACCTGGAAAGTACTTCTTTTAACACCCAGGCCAAGATTAGTTCTTCCGAGAGGAATGTACTTGATGGGATGAAGTCTCTGTCTCTCTCCTCTGTTTAGTATGTACCCTGTGCCCTATCTCCTTAACTAGTCTGTAACTGCATCCAGGGCAAGGACCCAGCTCCATATCCACTTAAGAGCCTTAGCTTGTGCCTGGAGACTGGCGGGGTGGAGGATACACAATAAACGTTTGCTGAACATCCGGTGCCCAACAAATAAGCTCCCAAGTTAAGTCTTGTGGCTTCCGCTGCTGGTTCCAACTGTTCATAAAGAAAACTGAACTGCAACTGTTCTTCGGGTCTGATAAATGATAAAAATGCAATTTTGTGATATTGTCTTTCAGATAAGAAGGGGTCCAAAAGCTAACCTAAAAAGTAGTTTCACAGAATTTTGTTTGTTTCTGCTTTGTTTAGGGACAATTGCCACCACATGCCCATACAATAGGAGTGAAAAACACAGGAGTGCAAAAACACAGAAGGGTACTAATTCTAACACTATTTCAACATGACCCAAACAAGCCAAAAGTCACAAAACTTAATTTGTACTAATTTTAACAATTTATCCACTAAAGCCCAATTCTTGAGGGTTTTTTTTTTTTCTTTNAATTCCGGGAGATGGTGATGGACAGGGAGGCCTGGTGTGCTGTGATTCATGGGGTTGCAAAGAGTCGGACACAACTGAGCGACTGAACTGAGGGATGGGCAGCCTTGGTGGTGCAGCTTCTGGGATGCCATCAATAGGCCATGAGCTGTTGCCCCCTGTGCTGCCAACCCAAAGAGAGCTTGTTAAACCAGGGTCAAAGGTCAAGGGACTCCTGGCCAGCATTCAGAGGTCTGGAAGACTTCTTGTTTGGGTCGCACTCCCCCAACTCAACAGATAAAGTTCTCTTCCAGTGCTAAATTTGCCATTTTGGCCTCTAAAAAGATGGAACATTGGTGCCAGGGCGACCTTAAGAAAATAAAAGTAAATCAAGAAGAATACAGAATACTTAATAGTTTCTCCATCATAGTTGAACATCTTGTACAAATTTGCCATTTAGATTTTCAGAGTTTCCAAGGAGCTTGCTTAATTACACATAGATCAGTTTCATAAATATATGCATATGTTCAGTTGCTCAGTTGTGTCGAACTCTTTGTGACCCCGTGGATTCTAGCCCACGAGGCTCCTCTGATTGTGGGATTCACTAGAGATCATGGTATCTGGTCCCAAGAATACTGGAGTGAGTAGCCATTCCCTTTTTCAAGGGACCATCCCAACCCAGGGATCGAACCTGGGTCTCTTGCATTTTGGGCCAGGCTAATTGTTTACCATCTGAGTCACCAGGGAAGCCCATACATATGTTTACATATATACTTTTTCCAAATAGTTGAAGGTATGAAATAGACTCTCATTTCATTCTGTGTGTTCATGCAGGTTATGCCTTCAAATGCTTTTAATTGAATAAAATTTGTAACTAAGCCAAATACATCTGCCCAGTGCATTTATATAGAATTAGAAGTTAATGTTTGAGTGATACTATGGAACTGAAGGGTAGAAATGAAAAGACCTGGGCAATATGGAGACTATATTCCATCTCCATATAAAGATTCTCTGGTGCTTTGAGGTCATGTTACTTAATCTCTCTGAGCCTCAGTTTCCACATTTTTAAAGTGGGGATTTTAACATATCTACACAGAGCCATCGTGAAGATAAAATAAGGTGCATAACCCAGAGGAAAAGCTCAGTGGAATGTCATTGCTCTAATTATGATTGCTGATTGTTATTCCTCTAACACAATTATGAGCTTACAGTTTACTAGGGATCTCTACTTCTGCTNCACAGAGCCATCGTGAAGATAAAATAAGGTGCATAACCCAGAGGAAAAGCTCAGTGGAATGTCATTGCTCTAATTATGATTGCTGATTGTTATTCCTCTAACACAATTATGAGCTTACAGTTTACTAGGGATCTCTACTTCTGCTTTTCACATTTCCAGATTGTGACTGTCCCTCTCTCTGTTCATGCACTGGATGATAACAAAAGTCAGGGGGAAGTGGTGAGCTCTTTCAAAGCCATGAGTGGGTGATTGTTAATGCCGCTCACCAAATATTTCCAGCTCTGTGTTTTCTGGGCACATGGATGAAGGTGCTTTTTGATTTTATTTACTGGATGGAACCACATGACATTTACTTGTTGGTATAAGACTTCCAAAGCTCCAGTGTTCTAACTCAGCTGCCCAGTACAATGGGCATGTACTGTAACGACAGAAATGTTTTCTATCTACACTGTCCCACAGAGGAGCCACTGGCCTTTTATGACAATGAGTGCGGGCAATATGGCTAATGCAACTGAGAAATTAACTTTTATTAATTACTTTTAATTTAAATTATGCAGCCACATGTGGCTGGGCACCATGATACTGGATAACATAACTCTAGGCTGTGGCTGTTCCATCAGCCTAAGTCCAGGAGTGAGGACATGACGATATAGGGCCAAGCCCCAGTCAACCTGGGACATATAGTATGAGGAAAAAACAAGTCTCTGTTGTTGTCAGCCATTGAGGGTGGGGGGTTATTTGTTACAACAGCATGGCCTAGCCTATCCTGACTGATGTAACCATCCAAAGGAAGGTATTATTACTTTTATTAGAGTCTATTATTGACAAATAATGAATGGTTCCTCAGCCACTAGTTCCTCTGTAAGGCACTATGCCTAATCATAGAGATGCTGAGAGGAATCATCCATGACCTTGGTCCTCACGTGGCTGATGAACTCCTTGATAATCTCTGGTGTGGTTATTAAGCTCCATCAGAAGATGAATGCTGCTGCTGCTGCTACGTTGCATCAGTCGTGTCTAACTGTGCGACCCCATAGACGGCAGCCCACCACGCTCCCCCAACCCTGTGATTCTTCAGGCAAGAATACTGGAGCGGGTTGCCATTTCCTTCTCCAATGCATGAAAGTGAAAAGTGGAAGTGAAGCTGCTCAGTCATGTCTGACTCTTAGCGACTCCATGGACTGCAGCCTACCAGGCTCCTCCATCCATGGGATTTTCCAGGCAAGAATGCTGGAGTGGGTTGCCATTGCCTTCTCCATCAGAAGATGAATAGGCCTCCTTTGTTCCAGTTGGATATGAGAGAAACCATCAGAAATGTTACCTTATCCCAAGGCTTGGGAACCCCAGACTCTTCTCTTAATATTTTAGGTCAACTTTCAAGTAAGGGGGATGCGTAGTTAGTCTTTATGAGAGGACTTATTCTCTGTGTTTCCACATTCTCACCACTTGACAGGAAAAAGATAAATAACTCTAGATTTGATGGAATGGATACGAATTGCAGTTAAAGACTGGAGCTGTGGGGCATCTGCGGGTACAGAAACAATGCTGCCCTAGAATTAGGCACTGCCCATCAACAAGAAGGGCTTCCCTGATGACTTAGTGGTAAAGGATCTGCCTGCTGATGCAGAAAATGCAAGAGGCAAGGGTTTGATCCTTGGGTCAGAAAGATCCCCCAGAGGAGGAAAGGGCTACTGACTCCCGCATTCTTGCCTGGAAAGTCTCATGGATAGAGAAGCCTGGTAAGCTATAGTCCATAGAGTCACAAAAGAGTCTTCAAGAAACTTCTCTCAATAGACAATTATATTTCTACACTCCAGTGTGTATACATTAAAAACATTTATTTTGACATGGTTTTCTGTTCTTGCAAATCTATTTTTATGATTAAATTTTTTTCTTAGTAGATGCTGTCATCACTCACACATTCACACACATTAGAAATCTGGGGGCCATCCTTGACTCATCAGCTCCTCACCCCTCACATGCTGTCAGTTCTACCCTGTTCACCTCCTTCCTCATTCTGACACCATTGTCACAGCCCTTGCACATGCTCCTGAGTACTGCCCCAGGGTTTGGCTGAGGGGGACGAGGCTCATCTGCATGCAGCCAGTGAGGCTCCACCGCCCAAGGGGACACCTTCTCTTGTGATGTCCAAAGGGAGCGGCTTTTTCTAAATCCCAGAAATGAGCCAAGTCGGCCAACTGCAGCTCTCTCTTTTGCCTTACTTTGCCCTCAATGTCTTTCACTCTGACCAATGAAATCACTTCCTAATCTACCTCCCAACTTTTGGTCTCCTCCTATAGTCCACGCTATAGCCAGAGTGATGGCTCACAAACACAGCTTTGATACTGGCACTCTCTTGCCCGAAAACCTAAATGAGTTTACTGCCCTCAGAAAGCACACACTTGTTAAGGTGGCCTGGAGAGAGATCTGTGGTGATGTGGCCTTGGTTACCCTCCAGTCTTTCCTCCCTGTCTTTCCGGACACTCTTTTCCACTCCATCAAACATGACCTGAACTCCTTGTAGAACCTGACCAGGCCCTGGGATCTCTGTCCCCCTGTGCCTTCTGCTAGCATCCCCATTTCCCCAATACCTGGGTTGCTTTGGGAACTCTCTTCTTCTGAGACTCTGCCAGAGCATCATGTCTTTGATGAAGCTTTTTCTAAACATCCACAAGAAGAACTGTCCTCTCCTCTTTCACACCATCACTGAACTTACTGGAACTTGTGCATTTTAAATTTCCAATTTGTCTGAACTCCTTGGGGGAGAGTCTGTCATGCCTTCTTTCACTTCGTGTCCCCTGCCCTGAGCACAACCAGGCAGGGAGTGGGCACTCCACAAATCTCTGTTAAATGAATGAATGCCCATTTCATTATTAGGGGCTGAATGCATAATTTTTCAGTGAAACCTCACATAATTGAACTTATTTTAAAATTTTAAGCTTCTGCCACACCTTTTCATTTAAACACAGTGGTTTAAACTACAAAATTGCCTTTATGAACTTGGTTACTTTCAAAGACGTGTTAGAGCGGCAAAGGGCTAAACTGGAAGGAATTAGGATGAAGGAAACTTAATTGAGTATACTGGTATTTTTCCATCTCCCTTCTTACCTGATCTTCCCCAAATGAAAGTGCAAAGAACAATACTGTATTAAGTTTAAAGAAATAAGGCAGTTGTGACCCACAAATGAAATGAAGAAAACAAGATAAGAACATTCATCTAGAATGATAGTCAAACAGGAACAAAAACTTTAAGATGAGAAAATAAAACCTCATGAAAGAAAGGACATATTACAGTGTAATCTGAGAAATCAGGATCTTAAAATTTATAGTTGCGGGGAGATCCTTTCACATTAAATAGAAAAAATTCATACCTAAAGTTCTCATTCAGGTGCTGCAGAATGGAATTTAGATTTCTCTATGTAACCCTTCTCCTCCCAAAACCCATGCTGTGCTGGGGAGGCCGCACTGCATAGGCTTTGGAGCCATGTTCCTTGAATTCAAACGCTGGTCCTGACATTCCTTAGCTGTATGGTAACTTGCATGAACCCCAGTTTCCTTATCCATAAAATGGGTATAATGATGGTATCCCATGGTGTTTTAGTAATGATTAAATATATATACGCTTGGAATAGTGAGTGTCTCACTAATGATATTATATGATACTATTTTATTATTATTTGAGGGCCAAAATAATCAAAATTTGCAAAGCAATGCAGCTCCAATGGTCTATTCTCTGAGCCTTTTTTTTTTCTTTTATAAGTGATTCTTCAGGAAATCCAAGTTTTTGTTTGCATGTTTAGTTTTATATAATCAAATATGTTATATACACAAATAGTGAGTAAAAGTAGCCACGTTTGCTTTTTAACTTCTTTTTGATGATTTAGAACTCCATCCAGCCTGGGAGAGAGGATTGCTGACAGAGCTCTAAACCAGGATGTGGATCCTTCATTCATGGTCTTTTGGACTGTTCTAACCAGTTGGTCTATGGCAGCAACTTTTAAATGGGTCCTTCTTACTCTGCTAAGGGGTGTCAAGATGCACCCTAAGTTCAACCTGTAGGTCATGTCAGAAAATGGAAATTAATGTGAAGACTTGCAAATAGGGATATCTTTAAAGATGTTTAATGTTTTAACTGAAATTGAACATACATGCCAAAACTAGAGAAAAAACATTTTCTACAAATTAACTTAAAAAAACCTATTGGTTATTTAATTAACCCAATTTTACACTGATGATATGATTAGTAATTCTGTTTGTAAATTGACTGGATGTGCTTTATTATCTTATGATTGCTCTGATTAAAGTATCTAGTTCAATATAAAGTATAACTTTTACTCTCTGTGGCCAGCAATATGAACTATGAAAAAAAGAAAATTACACTTTGAGGATTTCACCACAAACGCTACTAGTCATATAAATCTGTGTCTGTTATGCTTTATCTTGCAGAATTCAGAAATGAATGAAAAATGAGATTTCCTCCCCTCAGTTTGTAAAGTAAATCAATATTTTGTTATTTATCAAAGTGACAACATGTTTTTATGATTTTAACTATGTTATTTATATGATTAATTGTTTAGGTCTTAATATTTTGTGTCCCCAAATTTTTTTGTTTGGGTCTATTTCTGACTTACTTTCATGATCTTTTTATTTACACTGACTTAGAATTATGTTTTTTAAAAAATTAAATAAGTTATTAGTTAACTGGTTAATCAAAGAATCATATAACTTTAAAAACAAAGAGATTTATTTATATTCCAACATCTTCATGGCTAAGGACATAATTTGCGGCCTTTCAGATATCCCATGTCATTGGGAGAGAGTATTTGGTGTCAGCTGTTTTGACTCAATATTTTGACCCCAAGGACATTTTTAACATAAACATTTCAGTTAGAATTACACCAACATTAAAAAATTTGGTTCAAGAAAGCACTTTCTGGAGTGAAAATCATTAAGACAATTTAATTCTCTGATTAATTTTCTATAGAGTGCATTTAATGGTTTTCCATATTTTTCCACTTTCCTTTCAATTTTACTAAAATTATTTTCACCAGAATCAATTCTTTCATTTAAATTTTATGTCAAGTATTCATTTTTGTCATTAATAAGTTATTTCTTAAGTGATTATAGCTTTGGCCATAATGAGTTTTCTCTTTTGGTCATTATTTCTACAAAGTTCAATTTTCTTGGGTGAGTTTTTTTTTAACAAATTAATTTATTTTACTTGGAGTCTAAGTACTTTACAGTATCATGGTGATTTTTGTCATACATTGATATGAATCAGACACAGGTGTACATGTCTCCCCCATCCCTAAACCCCTCCCATCTCCCTCCCCATCCCATTTCTCTGGGTTGTCCCAGTACACCGGCTTTGAGTGCTCTGTTTCATGCCTTGAACTTGGACTGATGATCTGTTTCACATACAGTAATATACATGTTTCAATGCTATTCTCTCAAATCATCCCACCCTCGCCTTTTTCCACAGAGTCCAAAAGTCTGTTCTTTATATCTGTGTCTCTTTTGCTGTCTTGCATACAGGGTTGTCATTACCATCTTTCTAAATTCCATATATATGCGTTAATATACTGTATTGGTGTTTTTTCTCTGACTTACTTCACTCTGTATAATAGGCTCCAGTTTCATCCACCTCATTAGAACTGATTCAAATGTGTTCTTTTTAATAGCTGAGTAATATTCCATTGTGTATATGTACCACAGCTTTCTTATGCATTTATCTGCCAGTGGACATCTAGGTTGCTTCCATGTCCTATTGTAAACAGTGCTGCAATGAACATTGGGGTACAAGTGTCTCTTTCAATTCTAGTTTCCTTGGTATGTATGCTCAGCAGTGGGATTGCTGGGTTGTATGGCAGTTCTGTTTTCAGTTTTTTAAGGAATTTCCACACCGTTTTCCATAGTGGCTGTACTAGTTTGCATTCCCACCAACAGTGTAAGAGGGTTCCCTTTTCTCCATATTCTGTCCAGCATTTATTGTTTGTTGACTTTTTGATAGCAGCCATTCTGACCGGCATGAGATCGTATCTCATTGTAGTTTTGATTTGCATTTCTCTGATAATGAGTGATGTTGAGCATCTTTTCATGTTTGTTAGCCATCTGTATGTCTTCTTTGGAGAAATGTCTGTTTAGTTCTTTGGCCCATTTATTGGTTGGGTCATTTATTTTTCTGGTATTGAGCTGCATGAGCTGCTTTTATATTTTTAAGATTAATTCTTTGTCAGTTGCTTCAGTTGCTATTATTTTCTTCCATTTTGAAGGCTGTCTTTTTACTGTGCTTATAGTTTCCTTCATTGCACAAAAGCTTTTAAGTCTAATTAGGTCCCATTTATTTATTTTTGCTTTTATTTCCATTACTCTGGGAGGGGAGTCATAGAGTGAGTTTTTCATAACAAAATTTTTCAGAAATTTTTTATTTTTTCACCAATTTTTAGTTAATAAATTTTACTGAATATAGTTTTAGTACTTGTAAAGTTTTGATTCTAGCAGTAACATTAATCATTCCTACCAGGATTAATTCATAATACATTTTACAAATGACTTAATAATTTGTGTTTGCTTCTTAGCTAATTCTGANGAATATAGTTTTAGTACTTGTAAAGTTTTGATTCTAGCAGTAACATTAATCATTCCTACCAGGATTAATTCATAATACATTTTACAAATGACTTAATAATTTGTGTTTGCTTCTTAGCTAATTCTGAGAAAAATTGTAGGGGATTATATGGAGAGAGAAAAAATGACTCAGAAATGTACAGGGAATCAAAGAGAAAGGCAGAGAGGAGTGGATAGAATGATACAGAGGGACTCAGTGTATCCACAGTGATAAAGGTGGAGGCAGAAGCAGAGAGTGTTTGGTATACTGATGGGCAGCTTCTTCAGTGTACTGTTGGTGTCAGGATATTTATATTTAGGAGTAGGACATCAAGATGGCAGAGTAGAGCACGTGGCGCTCACCCCACATTAAAACACAAGACGAATATATTTACGCGTGGAACAATTCTCACTGAGAACTGCCTAGAAACTCCTGTCCAAGCAGAGCTGTGAGGAAGATCCACATAGAACTGGGTAGGAGGAGAAGAGAAGTGAACAGATCGGGCCTGTGTGCAGACAGGGTAGGGGATTCCCCAGGCAGAGATCTTCCCTGGGGAGAGAGTGGTGGAGTCACATGTTGGGTGTCCCAGTCCTGGGTTCCAACACGGGGAGGACAAGTTCCCTTAGCTGATTTGACAATCAGTGGGACTAGTAGAGGCTGTAAGAACCCAAGACTCTGCTTGTGAAGAGTATGTTCTCTAACACTGTACATAAATATAAGTTCAAAATGGATTAAAGACCTAAATATAAGACTGGAAGCTATACAACTAGAGGAAACAGGTAGAGCATTCTTTGACATAAATCATAGCAATGTTTTGGATCTGTCTCCTAAAGCATTGGAAATAAAAGTAAAAATAAACAAATGGGGTCTAATTAAGCTTAACTTTTGCACAGCAAAGGAAACCATTGACAAAATGAAAAGATGATCTACTGAATGGGAGAAAATACTTGCAAATGATATGACCAATAGGGGTTAATATCCAACATATATAAACAGCTCATGTAACTCAACATAAAAAAAAAAAACCCATTAAAAAGTGGGCAGAAGAACTGAATAGACATTTTCCACAAAAGAAATGCAGATGAAAAGATGCTTAACATGGCTCATCATCAGGGAAATGCAAACCAAACCCACAATGAGCTATCGCCTCAGACCTGTCAGAAGGGTTAGCATTAAAAATAACAGAAATAAGAAATGTTGGCAAGGATATAGAGAAAAGGGAACTCTAGTGCACTGTTAGTGGGATTGTAACTTGATGTAGTCAATATGGAAAACAGTATAGAGGTTTCTCAAAAAACTGTAATTACCATATGATCCAGCAATTCCAATTCTGTGTCTATATCTGAAGAAAACAAAAATTTCCTGTGTTTTAGTTTGAAAAAAAATACATGCAGCTCAATATTCATAGCAGTGTTATTTAAAATAGCAAAGATATGGAAGCAATCTAAGTGCCCATCAACAGATGAATGGATAAAAAAGATGTGGTAGGGACTTTCCTGTTAGGGCAGTGGATAAGAATCTGCCTGCCAATGCAGAAGACATGGGTATGATCCCTGGTCCAGGAAGATTCCACATGCTACAGAGCAACTAAGCCTGTGCACCACAATTACTGAGCCCCCTCTCTAGAGCCCATGAGACACAACTACTGAGTCTGTGTGCTGCAAATACTGAAGCCCATGAGCCTAGAGCCTGTGCTCTGCAACAAAAGAAGCCACCACAATGAGAAGACTGAGTGCCAAAATGAAGAGTAGCCCCTGCTCGCCACAACTAGAGAAAGCCCTGGTAAAGCAACGAAGATGCAGAGTGGCCCAAAATAAATAAGGAAATTAATTTTAAAAGGCAAAGATATGCTATATATAGAATGGAATATTACTCTATAAACAAATAAAAGCCTGCTGTTTGTAACAACATGGATGGACCTGGAAAGTATTATGCTCAGTGGAATATGTCAGACAAAGACGAATCCAGTATGTTAACAGTTATGTGTGTAATCTAAAAAGTAAAATGAGCAAATTAATATAACAAGACAGATACAGATTCACAGGTACAGAGAACAAACTAGTGGTAATCAATGAGGAGAAGGAAAGGAGGAGAGGCCAGATAGGAACAGAGAATTAAGAAGTACAAATCAGTATGTAAAAATAAATAAGCCACAAGGATATTTCATATGCCACTGTAAAGTAGTATGTACAAAAAAATATGCTACAAGAATATTTCATATAGCACATGGAAATCTAGTCATTATTTTTTAAAAACTTTAAATGGAATATAATCTATTAATATATTACTATGTTGTACACCTGAAACAAATATAATATTGTAAATCAACCATACTTCAATAAAAATATGAAATGAAAAATTATATGTAAAAAATTAGAGTGGGTTCACACTGAGAATGGTGACTGCAGCCACGAAATTAAAAGATGCTTGCTCCTTGGAAGAAAAGTTACGATAAACTTAGGCAATGTATTAAAAAGCAGAGACATCACTTTGCTGACTAAGGTCTGTGTAGTCAAAGCTATGGTTTTTCCAGTAGTCATGTACAGATGTGAGAGGTGGACAGTAAAGAAAGCAGAGGGCTGAAGAACTGATGCTTTCAAACTGTGGTGCTGGAGGACTCTTGAGAGTCCCTTGGACAGCAAGGAGATCAAACCGGGCAATCCTAAAGGAAATCAAACCTGACTATTCATTGGAAGGACTAATGCTGAAGCTGAAACTCCAATACTTTGGCCACCTGATGTGAAGAGATGACTCACTGGAAAAGACCCTAATGCTGAGAAAGATTGAGGGCAAGAGGAGAAGGGGGTGACAGAGGATGAATTGGTTGGATGGCATAACTGACTCGATGGACGTGAGTTTGAGCAAACTCTGGGAGGGCCAGGGAAAGTCAGGAAGGTCAGGGAAACTAGTGTGCTGCAGTTCATGGGGTCACAAAGAGTTGGACATGACTGAAGGATAAACAACATCATCAATGCTACTTTGGCAAAATACTGGCAGAGGCTAGAATGTTTCATTTGGGTTACTTACAATCTCCCGCACCGGTGGCTCAGAGGTTAGAGTCTGCCTCCAATGTGGGAGACCTGGGTTCGATCCCTGGGTTGGGAAGATCCCCTGGAGAAGGAAATGGCAACCCACTCCAGTATGCTTGCCTGGAGAATCCCATGGACTGAGGAGCCTGGTGGGTTGCAGTCCACGGGGTCACAAAGAGTCAGACATGACTGAGTGACTTTACTTACTTACTTAGTGTCCTAGGCACTACAAATTCTAAGATGAAAAAGGCAGCATCTGCATTCTGGAGAGAATTTGCCTGTGAAACTGTGCCCTGAATGTACAGATTCTCAGCACTCCCGTCTCTGACATAAATAAGACCTGGGGCCATCAACCTGACTTCCAGATTTTGATTTGATGAAGGACTCAAGATCTTTTTCTAGAAGTTCATGAAGTGTTCTACACAAAGATAAAAATGACAAAAGGCATTTTGCTTCTTCTACCTATATAAAAAAGCTTCTATAGGAAGGATAGAAATGTAAAATAAAACAGGTGGCACTAGAGGTGAATCCGCCTGTGAAGGCAGGAGACAAACAAGAAGCGAGTACGACCTCTGGATGTGGAAGATGCCCTGGAGGTGGAAATGGAACCCCACTCCAGTATTCTTGCCAGGAGAATTCCATGGGCCGAGGAGCCTGGCAGGCTATGGTTCATGGTGTTGCTAAGAGTCAGACACGATGGAGCGTCTGAGCACACATATGAGCTTTCTACCAAACAGCCCATGGCTAGTCACTAAAGTTGCTACCCTATAAACCAGCTTCTGGGAGGAGAAGCTCCAGCCCTGAAAACATTCTACTACCTTTGTTGTTATCTGAAAAATGTTTTTAGTTCTTATAAGACTGCTTCTCTAATATTACAAGTGCTTTCATATCTTTGGGAATAATGGCATTTTGTTTGTAAAATGACCTGGAATGTTTGAAAGTGGGCAAATACACAAGATCAGAAACCATCATGATATGTAAGATTCTATCTTTTTGCTTTCTGCTACTACTTCCTGTTGTTCCGTATTTATGCCAGGTTGGGATGGAAAGGAAGACCAAGGAAATAAATGACCTCCTTTGAGTTCTAAGACTAGATTGGCCAAAGGAGCTTAGGCAAGCCATCTAACCACCTGAGCTGTCCTCTGTAAATAGAGAAAATAATTCTTACCTTGCCTACTTCTTAAGAGTTTTTAAGACGATGAAGTGTCATAAGAAATATGGAATTGTTTTGAAATCTGTGATGTGCTAGATACATCATGCATGGAGATTAATGTTCATCAAACATAAATACATCTGCCATGAAAGTTTAAGCTGGGTTCTAAACTCTTTCTCTGGGTGTTTACCCCTGCTCTTTGCTGAATGATAATAAGAAATTTATGTCTCAATGTTACTGCATTATTTATTATACCAATTTCAATGAAACCACCTTCAGTATAAGCAAGGTACAGCAAGAGATTTTTGAGTGCCATTCCAGACCACACTACTGGTCTGCGAAGAAAAAAAATGCCTTTCTTTTGATGGCCTGGAGTAAAGTAAACCATCCTCCAGCTTTCCAAAAAGGCTGCCAGTAGATTTGGTTTCGAGCTCTATGTGGTATGTGTTTGATGTGGAACAGAAGAAAGGGACATCCTAATGGAAACAGCGGGAGGTGATAAACCTTTGGAGACAATCACTACAAGTGTCTTTAAATAATAAGAAACCAGACTCCTAGAGAGAGAAACAAAAATAAACTGAATGAGATCTGAAGAAAAAAAAAATCTGAATCCGATTTAGGGGAAAAAAACCCGAAACAGCTTCCAAAATCCACAAAATCTTGGATCAGTTCCTTGCTAATGAACAAGTGAATGGGTAATTGTTTCCTGAGGCTCCAAGTCTGTCATTAATGCCTATCAGTTTTAGCTCTGAAATGCATTCCGTGTCATCTTCTGCCCTCTGCTTACTGCTACACATCACCATCCCAGGCTGGACAGCTCCACCTTAATCCCACCTCTGTGGCATCTCTTACCTAGGGACAGGCTGGTACAGAGGGAAGATTGCCAGATTTGGAGACAAATCTGGAAATGAATTTCAACTTTGTTCCTTACCAGCCTGAGATTCTGGGTATGCTTAACATGTCTAAACTTGATTCTTTACAGGTTAAAGGAAATAATAAGAACATCTCTGGAAGTTGTTGTGAGGATTAAATGAGATAATGTTTAGGAAAATGCCCAGCACAGCATCTGGCATAGCGTAAGCATCATGGGTCCATCCTGTGTCCATCCTGTGTCTGTTTCCAGCCTCTCTCTACTTCAGTTCATTCTTTACATACACATACCCGATCAGGTCATTCCCCTCCCTGCCTTTTGTGGTTTTTCTCACCATTTGTTGGGCAAATATTAATTTCCAGAATGTGGCACTATTAGTTAAAGTACAGGGCAAACTGCAGTGACAAAAAGACCTAAACGTACAGTGGCTGAGATAGAATGGATGTTTCTCTCTCACACAACATTCAGACGTGAGTGGTCCAGGGCTAGTAAGGCAACTCTCTCATCTCTAGGTGTTAAGGGGTTGCTTCTGTTGGTTCCATCTTCTAGCTGGTGGAAAGAGGAAATAGGCAGGGGAACTCACACCTAGCTTTTTCAGTGCAACATTTTAGAAGTGGCACTTACTATTTCTTACAATCTCCTTGCCTTTAGAAAGGCCAGCTTTCTGAAGTATAGTCTTTAGCTGGATGGCAACATACTCAGGTAAAATATCCCCATGTTTCTCTTATTAAAGTAGTGGACACTTATGAACAGTTAGTAGCTTTGCCACAATGACATGAAGGACTATTCTTCTTTCTGTCATTGCATCTGTATCTTTAGCACCCCTTTCCCTTCTACTTATCCCTTCTACATACATCACAGTCTATTAACACTGGGTTACTTACTGTTCTCCCAATAGGCCTCTTGATTGGACGTACCAGTACCTTTGCATGTGTGATCCTCCTCTGCCCACATGCTGGGCCCCTTGTTTAGTTGTTAAGTCATGTTTGACTCTACTGAGATGCCATGGATGGCAGCCCACCAGGCTCCTCTATCCATGGGATTCTCCAGGCAAGAACACTGGAGTGGGTTGCCATTTCCTTCTCCAATGCGTGAAAGTGAAAAGTGAAAATGAAAGTGAAGTTGTGTCCGACTCTTAGCGATCCCATGGACTGCAGCCCACCAGGCTCCTCCGTCCATGGGATTTTCCAGGCAAGAGTACTGGAGTGGGGTGCCATTGCCTTCTCCGAAAAGAACTTATATGTAGTTACAAATAACACAATTTTTTAACAGGCTGATAGTGAAGTTAGATGGGTTTATTTTAAAGCATTTTGGCAATCTTGAGTAAATTAGTCAAACTTTAAAACTCAGCAATAATCTGACACACTAAGCTTGAAAAGGAGAATACAAGTAACATCAGCGTATTGTGTAAAGCACAACAGTAGCTGCTTTAGTCCTACTATTATAATTTTGTGGCCTAGTAAGAAGTGAAGAAGTTGCTTTTTCTACTTATGACTATTCGATTTACATATTTTGATTTCCATATTCTGGCAAACGTAAATTTTAGTGAT
Organism: Neotragus pygmaeus; assembly: GCA_006410875.1. Lineage (NCBI taxonomy): Eukaryota > Metazoa > Chordata > Mammalia > Artiodactyla > Bovidae > Neotragus > Neotragus pygmaeus. The sequence goes on from SJYV01008730.1 coordinate 941,293, forward strand.
ATGCTTATACAAGGCAGTAGAGGCAGTATGAAAACTTTGAATCCACAAATACAGATTTTACTTCAGTTTCATGAAGTTAGCAAGTTGAATGACTCAGGTCTCATTGACCAAAAGCAGATTCATCTTCGTGGCTTTCTGGAATTTAGTGCTTAATTCAGACGCGTGGTGTGATCACTGTCTTGCTGAGATTTAAATAGTTTTGGCGCTAGGCCCTGTGAGACTTGCTGAGAGCAGTCTAAGCGCTTCCTCAAGAGTCCTGTGAATCCCTGGGGGCTCCTGTTCTCTGGGTTCCTTATTACTCCTGGCCTCTGCCGCTCTGGCTTCTCACTCGTGCTAGAGTCTCTTCTCCTACAACTACTGTCTTCTCCTGCTTTATGCTGCATCTCTAGTGGAAATCAGCTCTTTTCAGTTTTTCCCTCAAACCATTCATATGAGACATTTATATGCATATCAGACTGTAGTTTGAGTCTGTGGAGGAAGTGTTACATTTCAGAATACAAATCCACTTAGGACTAATTCTTGTTCGGCCCTGTTCCTCTGAACCCTGTGACCCTCCCACAGCAGGTGATACTGTTCTCCACAGGCTCCCAACTTCTGCCATGTTGCTCACACCTCAGGTTTCCTACGTTTCTTTCCTCCTCTATTTTCTTATCTTTGATGTGCTCTGGAAACTCAATTTCTTTCATGTTCTCATGCAGAGCAATTGTGCACCCATTCCCTGTGGTGCTGGGTCTTCCTTTGAATAACCAGAGCCTCATTAATGTGCTTAGAAAAGGAAAGGGTTTCTGTCTTTTATCAGCAAGAATAACTGACAGAGGCTTTGACAGTTGAGTGTCTACTTTATCCATTTCTCATCTGTCTCATCATTTAACTTTCTCTTGATGCAAACTAGGCTACTTGCCTCCTTAGAAATAGCTAAAATCAGTTTCAGTTTTAAAGAAAACTCATCCCTCGTAGCCCCAGATCACTACTTATGACTTAGGAACAAATCAAGAAGAAAGTGTGTGAACAAATTATTGGAACTGAATAACTAATGGTTATAAATCCCAAAGACATTTAGGACAAGTCAGTTTTAAAGAACAAAAGTTATATACATCTGGAGTTTAATTGGGCTTCCCAGGTAGCTCAGTGGTAAAGAACCCACTGGCCAAGCAGGAGGTGTGGGTTTGATCCCTGGGTCAGGAAGATCCCCTGGAGAAGACCATGGCAACCCACTCCAGTATTCTTGCCT
>SJYV01008730.1:943571-972285 GCA_006410875.1 Neotragus pygmaeus
TTCAGCTTTAGCATCATTCCTTCCAAAGAACACCCAGGACTGATCTCCTTTACAATGGACTGGTTGATCTCCTTGCAGTCCAAGGGACTCTCAAGAGTCTTCTGCAACACCACAGTTCAAAAGCATCAATTCTTCAGTGCTCAGCTTTCTTCACAGTCCAACTCTCACATCCATACATGACCACTGGAAAAACCATAGCCTTCACTAGACGGACCTTTGTTGGCAAAGTAATGTCTCTGCTCTTCAATATGCTATCTAGGTTGGTCATAACTTTCCTTCCAAGGAGTAAGCATCTTTTAATTTCATGGCTGCAATCACCATCTGCAGATCAGGTGGTCTGGTATTCCCATCTCTTTCAGAATTTTCTACAGTTTATTGTGATCCACACAGTCAAAGGCTTTGGCATAGTCAATAAAGCAGAAATAGATCTGGAACATCTGGATATGCTTTTCTCTCTCAGTTCTAAATATCTTGATAAGTCATCTCCTAACTTATTTCCTCCCTCTATCAATTGTTTCCTGCTCGACAAAATGGGGAAAATATTATCAGCCCAGTGCATACCAAATAAACTTTCTGTGGAAATCAAATGGACATAGTTGCAAACTGTAAGATATGTACCTTGTCCATTTCCATTTCCAGTCCTTCTCAATACCTATAGTCCCACAACCTAGCACAAGGTTGAAAGAGAAAAATTAACCAAAGAAGTAAATATAACTGTGACTTATTTTCTTGGCAATTTTCCTGATACATCTGAGTGAAATGCAATAATAAACTAACGTCTTTGTCTTTTCTCTGCCTTGGGCTTTCCCATGGTCATAATGAAGTAATAGAGAGCCTGAGGATTCCTTGATGGCAATTGTAGCATCTTCTTTTGAGTAGATCGTGTCTGAAGAACCGAGAAAACTTGGTTTTCTCATCAATGAGATGAACAGGGCTCCCATCTCCTTCTACTTGCTATCCCACATGCCATGAATTAGCCACAAGTGAGTCACAGCATGATGCAATTGCAACAGTGAGATAGCTCATTTAACCAGCATCACTGAGTGCTTTCTCTGTGCTAGGAACTGTGCCAGGGCTAAGTGAAGGCAGATGACACAGTGCCCTGCCCAGGAAGTTCACTCATGTCCTAGTGAGTAAGTTGTTGAAATAAACTAGCAGTCCAGGTCTGTGACATGGGTAAAAACAAGCATATGAATAGATTTCCACTGGAGTTGTTTCATCACCTAAAAATAATTTAAAGGAAAATTTTAGACCCTGTTAGTGCATTTTATTACATGTTATTGACATTTCAGGTGTTTCTCATCCTCCCAGTATTTGGCCAGACATGGTTCAGATCCAGATCATCAGAATTTTTACATTAAAATGTTCCATAGTATTATTTGAACTTGGTAATGATACAACCCAAAGAAATTAATTTTCCATAGATGATGAACAATAACCTCAAATGGTTAAAAAGACCAGGTTGTGAAATAAGAAAAAACTACCACTTGGCCCAGGACATTTCTAATGACATTTGGTAACAAAGCCACTGATTTAATTAAAATAGTGTTTTCTTCTACCAGAGAAAAACAATCAAGGGACATTAGGTGAACAACACATGTCCCTACTAGGAAGGCCCAGATTGGTGAAGTAAAAATGTAGATGAGGCTAAAACCTTTAGTTACACAGTCAGAGACACGATTTAAAAGGGTGAATAATAGAAGCATAGGCTGGGAAACAATGAACATATACCTTCGGGACGCACTATCACTTTGACAGAGTTTTTAATCAGATACGTTACTAATCTGCTAAATTCAATTTCACAGTGACACACTCAGGCATTAAAATGCTGGCAAAAATGAATTAAAGTCCCAGTAATTCATTGATGGGTTTGAACTGGTTTTGAACTCTTGAATGAACTCAGAACTGGAAAGTAATTGAGGCTTCCATCATAAGCTTTCAGAACTAGGAGAAAATTTAAGATCTTTCTGACCAATCTCATCATCCTCTAAGATAAGGAAACTGAGTATCTGAGGGGTTAAGGGACTTAGTCATGGTGGTGACAGGTCTAGAAAATGGAGTTACACCTAAGGGTAAGAAAAAAAGCCTGACAAGTCAGGAAATGACAAACAACCCCATAATGCAATCATATGGGTAGAAAAAAAATTAATTATGTTACAGTTTGAGGAAGCAGAATTAATAAAACTGATGAATAAAAGTTAAGGTTTATTACAATAACTAATAAGAATTATTTAACTGACAATCCTTTAAAGGACAGCCATTCTTGTCAGCCCTGATCATATGAAGAAATTATCTTCAGGGACTCCCCGGTGGCCCAGTGGTTAACAATCCACCTGCCAATGCAAGGGACACAGGTTCGATCCCTGGTCCAGGAAGATCCCACTTGTTGCAGAGCAACTAGGCCTGTTCCGGAGCCCATGAGCCACAACTACTGAACCCAAACATCTTATAGCCCTCACTCTGCAACAGGAGAAATAACCGCAATGAGAAGCCCTGCACCACAACTAGAGAAAGCCTGTGCACAGCAATGAAGATTCAGCACAGCCAAAATTAATTAATTAATTAATTAATTAAAAATGTTATGGTTGGCACTAGTGGTAAAGAATCCACTTGCCAATGCAAGAGACACAGCTTCAATCCTTGGGTCTGGAAGATCCCCTAGAGAAGGAAATAGCAACCCATTCCAGTACTGGGAAATCCCATGGACAGGGAAGCCTGCCAGGTGAGTGGGTAGCTGTATGATCCCAGAGGGGCCACCTAGAGTAGTCTACTCCCAAGGCAGGAGACTCAGGATACAGCCCCATGTCCCTCTCTGAGGTTTGTGGGAAAGGCAGATGCAAGCCCTACTATACGGGGCTCTTCCCTAGAAATCCCAACTCCCCACCCCCACCCCCAGTCCCAACATTCCAAGAGAAAACACTGAGCTATGAGGCAGCCACCTCTATACCAGAGAAGCGTTACAGCTGTGACCCCTGGGGCTGTGCATTCCCGAACAAATTTTCCCAGGTAATTCTCATCTTGAAATACTGTAGAACCAGCAGTCTCAGGAAATGTCTTTCTGGGGAATTTGATTCACAAACACCATAGATGTCATAGAGTCCAGTGTGTCTTTCTGGGGAATTTGATTCACAAACACCATAGATGTCATAGAGTCCAGTGGTCCCTCAACTTCTGGATTTTACAGAAGAGTACCTTTTCAAATACGTTGAAGACACTCACTGGTAACTTTCTACTTTGTGAAATAAGGACATTTTAAAAACATGTATTCGTATTATACAAGAAATATCCTATTAACCCCCAGAAATTAGGAAGGAGAGGTATAATGAAAAAACATATATAGTACTCTACGCTAAAAAAGTTCAACTTGAGGAAAATCTATATTGCTCTTTTTAAATTTCAGACTGGACCAGTAAAACTTCACTGCAGTTTTCTTCAACCAGTCCACAGATAGCATTTGGAAACCATGATCTTATTTCATTAGAAAATATTTCTATCACCCTATATGCTTATTCAGAATATCTGCTGACTGCTTTAACAGGAAACAGATCCCAAATAAGATGATTTGAGAGACTGTAATGAAGGTACTGCTTAGAGAGGTGTGGGCAGATTTAAGGAAACAAGGGATGATGAGATACCCACGGGATGAAGGGATGATGACACGCCCATGACAATGGAATGATGGAAGGATGAGACACTAGCAGCAAGCTGTGACCACCCCCAGGCCTAAGGCCTGTGAGAAGGAAGTAGGGTTACTGGGAGCCAGGAGAGCTCAAGCCACAGGAGAGGGACTAAGCAATCATGCAGTAACACAGCCATCTCAGGAAAATGCCACCCAGGGTAGAAGAAGCTGCAAAGCTGTATCTTGACCTCTTCCCCCTGGTGTCCTCCAGATGCTTGCTGGGCCTTCCACTGGTCAAACCCATGTGGAAGCCAGGAGGCAGGGAAGCCCGGGTGACATGATCCCCAGCAATCAGCCTCCTGGCTTAGAACAGTGCAAAGAAGAATGAAGAATGGATCTAGTGGGAAGGGAGAAATGGATCATAACCACACAAAGCAAACCGTTCCAGAATTATAACAGAAGATCGCTTTATTTTTGAGCCTCTTCAGTTGTTAGAAACATACAACTCTTTATGGGCTTTTTTCTCTTTAAAGAGAAAAAGAAGAGGCATACGAGTGTTTTCATGTGCTTACCTTTCTTATACCACTGTGTTCTTTCTCGTGATACTTTCCTTCTGAACATTCCAGTGCTTCTGTGTTAATCAGGCTAAGTCACTTCAGTTGTGTCTGACTCTTTTTGACCCTATGGCTTCTGGCCTGTCAGGCTCCTCTGTCCGTGGGATTCTGTAGGCAAGAATACTGGAGTGGGTTGCCATGGTCTTCTCCAGGGGATCTTCCTGACCCAGGGATCAAACCCACACCTCCTGCTTGGCCAGTGGGTTCTTTACCACTGAGCTACCTGGGAAGCCCAATTAAACTCCAGATGTATATAACTTTTGTTCTTTAAAACTGACTTGTCCTAAATGTCTTTGGGATTTATAACCATTAGTTATTCAGTTCCAATAATTTGTTCACACACTTTCTTCTTGATTTGTTCCTAAGTCATAAGTAGTGATCTGGGGCTACGAGGGATGAGTTTTCTTTAAAACTGAAACTGATTTTAGCTATTTCTAAGGAGGCAAGTAGCCTAGTTTGCATCAAGAGAAAGTTAAATGATGAGACAGATGAGAAATGGATAAAGTAGACACTCAACTGTCAAAGCCTCTGTCAGTTATTCTTGCTGATAAAAGACAGAAACCCTTTCCTTTTCTAAGCACATTAATGAGGCTCTGGTTATTCAAAGGAAGACCCAGCACCACAGGGAATGGGTGCACAATTGCTCTGCATGAGAACATGAAAGAAATTGAGTTTCCAGAGCACATCAAAGATAAGAAAATAGAGGAGGAAAGAAACGTAGGAAACCTGAGGTGTGAGCAACATGGCAGAAGTTGGGAGCCTGTGGAGAACAGTATCACCTGCTGTGGGAGGGTCACAGGGTTCAGAGGAACAGGGCCGAACAAGAATTAGTCCTAAGTGGATTTGTATTCTGAAATGTAACACTTCCTCCACAGACTCAAACTACAGTCTGATATGCATATAAATGTCTCATATGAATGGTTTGAGGGAAAAACTGAAAAGAGCTGATTTCCACTAGAGATGCAGCATAAAGCAGGAGAAGACAGTAGTTGTAGGAGAAGAGACTCTAGCACGAGTGAGAAGCCAGAGCGGCAGAGGCCAGGAGTAATAAGGAACCCAGAGAACAGGAGCCCCCAGGGATTCACAGGACTCTTGAGGAAGCGCTTAGACTGCTCTCAGCAAGTCTCACAGGGCCTAGCGCCAAAACTATTTAAATCTCAGCAAGACAGTGATCACACCACGCGTCTGAATTAAGCACTAAATTCCAGAAAGCCACGAAGATGAATCTGCTGTTGGTCAATGAGACCTGAGTCATTCAACTTGCTAACTTCATGAAACTGAAGTAAAATCTGTATTTGTGGATTCAAAGTTTTCATACTGCCTCTACTGCCTTGTATAAGCATATCACTAAAATTTACGTTTGCCAGAATATGGAAATCAAAATATGTAAATCGAATAGTCATAAGTAGAAAAAGCAACTTCTTCACTTCTTACTAGGCCACAAAATTATAATAGTAGGACTAAAGCAGCTACTGTTGTGCTTTACACAATACGCTGATGTTACTTGTATTCTCCTTTTCAAGCTTAGTGTGTCAGATTATTGCTGAGTTTTAAAGTTTGACTAATTTACTCAAGATTGCCAAAATGCTTTAAAATAAACCCATCTAACTTCACTATCAGCCTGTTAAAAAATTGTGTTATTTGTAACTACATATAAGTTCTTTTCGGAGAAGGCAATGGCACCCCACTCCAGTACTCTTGCCTGGAAAATCCCATGGACGGAGGAGCCTGGTGGGCTGCAGTCCATGGGATCGCTAAGAGTCGGACACAACTTCACTTTCATTTTCACTTTTCACTTTCACGCATTGGAGAAGGAAATGGCAACCCNGGAGATCCAACCAGTCCATCCTAAAGGAAATCAGTCCCGAATATTCATTGGAAGGACTGATGTTGAAGCTAAAACTCCAGTACTTTGGCCACCTCGTGCATAGAGCTGAGTCATTTGAAAAGACCCTGGGAAACACTGAAGGCGGCAGGAGGAGAAGGGGATGACAGCGACTGAGATGGTTGGATAGCATCACTGACTCAATGGACATGGGTTTGAGTATACTCTGGGAGTTGTTGATGGACAAGGAGGCCTGGCATGCTCCAGTCCATGGGGTCACAAAGAGTTGGACACCAGTGAGCGACTGAACTGAACTGAACGATCAAGATATCAACTCAGGTTCTTGAATTCCAGGTGAATTAAAAATGAGCCTAGGGTTCTTTCCACCCTGCCATGAAGTCTAACTGGATTTCTGGATCTGGTGTTGTGTTGTGTTTGATTTGTGCTCATGACAACTGAATGTCAGGGATTTTCATGGCAGACACTGACCTGACTACAAAGATACTCATTAATGTTCCTTTTCAGCTTAGGATCAGAGCAGTTTATCTTTTCACATCTAACTTCTGGTATACTTTCTATATACTAGTGACTTTGAGAAATAAGATTTATGCTGGCTTAAAAATCTAAACTTTCATCTCAAGGGACCTCTTGACCATGAGTCTAATGGTGAACTCTGACTATCGTCCAGTGCCTTGGGACCCAGATTTACATGATTGTTGAAGGGAAGGGGAGCTCTCCAGGGCCAGGAATTGGTAGTAAGTCTTCCTGTGCCCTTGGCCCTCTCTTCTAGATCCTTTCTTATCCTCTGTGCCTGCCATTCCCTCCATCTGGTCATTTCTCAGAACCTGCAGAACCTGCTTATCTTTCTATTCCATCCACCAGGGATTCACAGCTTTAGTGACTTTATGTCTGTCTTTTATCTCATTCAGAATTTGTCCATTTACTCAGTGGGACAGAGAGAACTTTAAGTTCTCACAGCTGTGAGTTTGAATCCCGGCTCCCTGACTGTGGACCTTACCCAGGGAAAGAGGATAGTTATAAACCTATGTTGCACTATGGTGCTGTGTGTCACCTACTTGCTCCTTCCGACCCACTTCTCACTCTTCTCTAACCTGCTTACAGGAGACGTGTCAATAGGCCTCCCTGCCCTCTGACTTCTGTCTGGGTTTGGCCAGTGGAGAGCACTGGCAGGAGTGTGGAGGATCAGAAGAGAGGGGTGGGTGTTTATTCCCCTGGCTCCCTCTCAGGGTCACCCCTGGTTGGCCACATATGTCTACACCAGATGACATCTCCTGCCAAGGCAGCCCTTTCAATATGTCTACCATCTTTGGGTTCTGGTAACCATTCTGAACTCCTGTAGCTCTAGGACTGAGAATACTTCTCTCCTTAGCTAGCCCCAGGATGGAGCACTTTTTAGTTTTCCTAGACCCTGCCATCAGGGAAGGCAATGGCACCCCACTCCAGTACTCTTGCTTGGAAAATCCTGCGGATGGAGGAGCCTGGTAGGCTGCAGTCCATGGGGTTGCTAACAGCCGGACACGACTGAGCGACTTCACTTTCACACATTGGAGAAGGAAATGGCAACCCACTCCAGTGTTCTTGCCTGGAGAATCCCAGGGATGGTGGAGCCTGGTGGGCTGCTGTCTATGGGGTCACACAGAGTTGGACATGACTGAAGTGACTTAGCAGCAGCAGCAGACCCTGACACAGGTGCCACTTCCTTTTTTTTTTTTTTTAGCTCACTCTCACCCTCCTTTAAATCTTTCACCCTTTTAAACTTGACTCTGATCATGGAACTGAAAACTTTAGACTCATGCAATTTTTCATGAGAGCAAGTCAGTGGATACTTTTGAAGCTGAAAACTTTAAACAGTGTCCTGAAGTGACTCATGCAGGGCTCTCTGCTTACTCTGTAGTTGGCTTTGCCATCAAGGAAGGAATAACACATCAAATAATGAAAGAACACCCATGAACTGTTCATTTAAACCTCCTCACACTCTGAATCCCTCGGTGAGAGAGCCATGGACACCTGTCCCTTTGTTTTGAGGACAGGTGAAGGACAGAAGGTCAGTAGTCCAAGGACTGGTCCTTCTCTGCTGGCTGAGTCACACTGGGCCAGCAGCGCAGACCACTCATACCCCAGGTGCGTCTGCAGGCAGGCAATTCTCACCACCAGCAGACCAGGCTCCAGCCAGTGACTAATTAAATCCCATTTGCTTTGTCACTGACAGGGTGATCGTGGTATTTTCCCCTTGAATTTATGACAGATGGTGGCCAAAGAGCCCTTCAGAAATTGGGAGATTTTTAGTATTTTAAAAGAATCAGGCTCTGATGCTCTTTAGCAGAGGCAGGGTTGGAGACCTGGCACCATCCCCATTTTTCATCTTTACAGAGCTAACACCACCACAGCCAATTAAATGAACAACCAGGCTTTGTGCTTTATCAGGCACTGTTTCCATTACCGAAGGACTGAACAGACTGAACAATTTGTGTATTTGGGTTAAACATATTTCAGAAATGAATGCACTCAGCCATCTGAGTTTATATTCAGAAATAAAATTATGGTTAAATATAGAAACAATTGGCTTCCCTCTATGCTGAAGACATTGCTAATGAATTTTCTAGAGATGAGCACCATAGCTTTCTATCCTCCAGTGATGTTCAGGAGTTATGGTTTATAGATACCCACGCTGTTCATTTGTGATGGACACTGAACTCTGATGGCTGGTTTCTTGGAAGTCAAGCTCTTGGAAACATTATGTGTGACTGTAGGAGTCACTTTGGCTATAATTTCAAATGTCATATTCTACCTGGAATGGACTGAGTCCAATATTTTCATTACTAACTTCCTTCAATTAACTTGGCTTTATCTTAGCAGGCGAACATGTCTTACTGTCATTCAGTGTCAGAAGGCAATTAACCCAATGACATAACACGAGAAAAAAAATGTTCAAAGACAAAGCAAACACACCCGGGAAAAATTACTTGGCGATTTTCTCTTCTTAATTTATTTTGCAGCCATTAAAGCCTGCCTCCAGCTTTTGTTTGGCCGTTTTCCTTTTTTTTTTTTACAAAGTTGCCATTTCTCCAGCCCTGTAAACCCAGGACACCTATGAATTAATATCTAAGCCATATTCTGACTAAAGAGATGGAGGCAGCTGCATCCTGAGCTCCTGGAAAAGTGTCAGTGTGCCTTTCCTCAGAGAGGAAGTGGCTAGGGGTCAGTAGAGGGCATTCCTTGGGCACCTCCAGATTTTTGTGAGCAATATTGGAGTTTACTTTGCTGGGCAGGGGTGAGGGAGGGGGCTGACAGGAGAGATGGCCACAGAGGCAGTCGAGACAGAGTCAGCTCTGTCTAGTGGAGCCAGGAAACCTGGATGGAGCCCTCTGGCTTTTGCCTTTCCTTATCTCAGAGACAAAGATCCTGGAAACAGATGCCCTGAGACACTATCTATGCCCATACTCCACAACACAGCCCCCTGCTTTTTCCATTCTGACTCTTGCTGAGAATGGCACAGCATTTCCAAGTGTGTCTCTGTTCTTCCCTTTCAGATCTCTTCATCCAGACAGGGAGGCGGGGGAAAGGGAGGGGCCGTCTGTCCAGGAGAGCCCCAGTGATCTGCTTTGCCTGGGTTCACCTGATCTGCTGAGGGAGGTCTCTTAGGGACCTCGCCTCACTCCACTGTCACTGGAAGAGTATCGCAGACGAGGCTCTGGAAGCCCAGAGAGATGGCTCTGCTTTTCCAGCCTCACACAGCTTGTTGGTGATGGAAGCAGCTTCCTCCAGATCCCTATCCTTTCCTAGGGTCTGGGAGAGTCTGGCTGGAGCAGTAGACTTCTAGGAAGTGGGGGCTTAAATCAAATTAGTCCTCCGGGCAGGCTGGGTTCGGGGAGGTACCCTGTAAAGAGGGCAGCCTGCTAGTCAGAGAGGGGTGTTTTTTCATGGAGGTCTCTCTTGTGTCATCTCTTTTGGTTCATTGTTTGTCAACTCCAAAGTCTAGCCAAGTGACATTTAGGTACCTATCCTGGTACATTCAATTTGTCCATCTTCTCCAATGGATTGATATTAATGGCTAACTTTTATTGAACATTTGCTATGTGCTAGGAATACTTCTTAAGTTTTCCAAAATACTGTCTCTTTTCATTTTCACAACCGACCTATAAGGGCATTTCTATTATCATCCTTGTTCTGTGGATGAAGAGACTGGGGCTCATATAAGGGGAGAATCTTTCTCCAGGGTGCACAGACGAAAGTGACAGAGGCTGGACTTTTTGTTTGGTCCAGAGCAAGTCTTTGAGCCTAATATGCAGTAACTGTTAGATTGTTCCCTCCATTAAAAGAAACAAAAACACGAAGTCAGGCCACATGAGGCATTCTGGAAGAGCAGGGGAGGCTGCAGACACTGCTTTGCTGTTTAAGTGGGCACAAGCCCCAGTCTCACTTTGTTTCTTCTCTGTTCGTTTAGTCGGGTGTGTATCCACTATCACATAGGGACTACTGGCCATGACTTTGTTATGAGGGAGGTTTGGCACAAAGTGTTAAGCGGACAAACTGGAGGGAACCCCAAACTGCCTGGGGAGCAAGGGATATTTCATAGAGACACAAACTAGGGACCTGGGCCCGAAGGATGCATGGGGTGCCTCCAGGTACAGGAGGGCACAGGGCATGCACAGAGAGAAACAGCTTGTGCAAAGATACGATGGTTGGAAAGGGACTGATGCCATCACAGAGAGGAGAGACTTGGGGCTACTGTGGGGAAGGGGCATGTGGTAGGGATTCTGAGGACGGGGAAGGGGAGGAAAGGAAAAATCCAGGTGTGAAAGGGTCTTAAACTGTGTTAAGACATTTAGAAGCCTTATCCAAACTATGATTTATAGTTCAGGATAGAATTATTAAGTATTTGAGATTTAAAAACACTTCTAACTTGAGAGCTTTTGGATATAGCACAAAACCACTGAAACCTAGAAGTTTTCACATTGATAGCTGCATCCTGTGTCCTGAGGTTCCCCAGTTGTCTTTTTCTGTTATGCTCTGAGCCTTTATGTTACAGTGCATTAGGGTAGGATCAGCTTAAAGATGGTACTACTATCTAACGGAGCACAGCCAAGCATCTTTGTCTCTATCATCTTTGACTTATTTACTAAGGCAGGGGATGCTTCTGTTGTTCCCAACAATGGTCAAGTTAATAATACTCCAATCACTGAAATTTCATTATATGAAGTTGACTCTCTTAAAATAAAACAAGCTAAAATACCCTCAGAGTTCTGCATTCAAATGGAATCTGGTTAGCTTCCTCAGGTTGAAAATGCCCGTGAAGACAGAAAACTCATCAAAAGATGGAAAACTGTTCTGTTAGCAAAATAAAGAAAGGGAAAGCGTTAGTTGCTCAGTTGTGTCTGACTCTTTGTGACCCCATGGACTGTAGCCTTCCAGGCTCCTCTATCCATGGAATTCTCCAGGCAAGAATACTGGAGTAGGGAGCCATTCCCTTCCCCAGGAGATCTTCCTGATCCAGGGATGGAACCCAGGTCTTCCGCATGGCAGGCAGATTCTTTACCATCTGAGCCACCAGCCAAGCCCATCAGCAAAAGCTATCATTGATTAGACAACCAGAATCCAACTATAAAGCTCAGAGAACTAGACTGAGGTCTTACTTATGACTTGTCATCTGAAAGGTGAGGGGTCTTTGGGGTCTTCTGTTTTAGATATGAGGGTCTATACCAATCTATATGCTAACAACTGGGTCTTTCTAAATCTGTATTCTCAGACCTACTGAATTAGAATCTCCATGGGTGGTGCGCAGGGCAGAGAAAAGAGGGCGACAGAAAAACTGCAGCAAACACATGTTGGGAAATACTTTACCCACAGGAAAAGCAGAAAGAAGAGTCCTAGTAACATAGCACATTGGGGATTGCAGATTTTTATGGATTCCTTCTTTTCAGCAAGTCAAGAAACAGGAAGAGGAGGGATAAGAATTCATCCCTGAAACTTCCCATTTCAGACCAGAGGAATCAGCTATAGGGGATCTAGAGGGACAGCAGATAGGCACAACTACCTGATTTTACTGTTTGTGAGAAAGGGGTTTGTCCAGTTCCCAAATGGATGGAAAGCTGGGCCAAGAGTAATCTACATTCAGTTTCTATTGACCAGTACTTTGCCAGGCTCTTGGACCCAGAAGAAAATTTTGGAATAACATTTGGGGTCTTCAGAAGGATACCAAAAGATATAGTCTCTAAGAAACCAGAACAGAAAACAAAGAAAACAGGATGAGATAAAGACTTATGGTTAAGATAGTTCAAGATAGTAAGGATGCTAAGTACCAATAGCAGAATGGAATCCATCCTGGAGACAGAACTGAAGTTATAAAGTCAAGTCCTGGGCAAATTTGGATGCAGGGGGAAAGGAAAAAAAGGAAGAACAATGATGAGAGAGACAATGATAAATGTGGAAAAGAAATGATACTCCCACCCAAAATTATGTTTTCTAGAGGAAAGAAACTAGAAGAATTAGAACTAAACAAGTTGTTGATAAGGGAAATTTTCCTGAAGTAAATAATTATTCAGCTGGAGAGGGTGCATGGGAGAGGGAGGTATAACACAATAAGGAGAGAAGGAGTGAGCATGGGTTAGGATGCTGACTGGGGTAGAAGAATGGTAGATTCTAGTGGCTCGGCTCCTACCGTGCTGGTTCCTACTGTACACCGAGCAGGAGGTGGGGTAAGGGGTGGGCTCGTGCTTGACTTCTCAATGTGGCAGAGCTGAGCCAGACATGTCAGACCTAGTGAGATTTTGCTGTGACCTTGCTTTTGGACTTGGAATCTGGCCCTGTACCTGCTCACCTTCTGCTTCTACCATGGGCCAACTCTGCACCAGCAAAGCTTGGGTCCTCTCCTTCTAGGGTAACCAGATTTAGCCAATCCAAATATAGGATGCCTAGTTAAACTTGAATTTCAGATAAACAAATTGCAGTATTCTTATACCAAAAAAGTATTTTATCTGGAATTCAAATTTGAAATCCGATTATTTTATGTGGCAACAAAACCTCCTTCACCAGCACTAACATTTATTTCCTCTTTCCTATGCCCTAAGACTCTTATAAATATTTGAAGGTTTCTGGTTCACTTATTAATACTTTGACTAGTACTTATTTGAAAAATGCTGACATGGAACAAGAGAGAATACTAGTAAATATTTACCATCTAACAGTTTTTCATAGTGTACACCCTTTGGTCTGAAGTCTAATGCAAGGGCCTACATTATTTCTAATTCTTCTAAGAAAACTTTTACCAACCTGGTGTTAGGATACATAATTCTGGTTAATAGAATAATTATTACACATGTGTAGAATGCACCTAAGAAAAATAACATTTATTTAAAATTATACATATTTGCATGTCAAGTTGTTTGGAAAAAATGTTCTCCAAAATCTTTACAGCAATTACCTCTGGGTAATAACAGTTTTTGAGTGATATTTAGTTGCTTACTTATGTTTTCTGGATTTTTGAAGTGTTAACATGAGGGTGTAACACATTTCATAGTAAAGATACTTTCATTTTAAAAAATCAACTATTTTTTAAGATGACACTTGCCTCAAAAATCTTGCAAGCAGTCCTTCAACTGGGTTGTGCGGTAGTTTGACCAGAGCAGCGCTTTAAAATGCAGATGGCCTCTTGGATTTCACCTCTAACCTAATAAATCAGCATCTCCAGAAGCTGGCTCAGGCATCTATATTTTAGAAGAAGTTCCCCCATGATTCTGATGGAGCTGAGTGGCCTTTGCCCTTGGACTGGCATTCAGGAACTGGTGACTTAGAAACAGCACGTGTGGGCTTAGATTCCCCAGGTGTGGAGAGATGCTCGCTCTCTGCTGATGTGCGGGCGGCAACTCTAATGAGGATAAATAACCACCTTTCTAAAGTTAGCTGCTGCCCAGTAAATTTCCTAAATGCCAGTGCTGCTCTGTTTATTTTGAGAAGAGTTACTGAAGTCTTTTGAAAAGGATATTTGGAATTTGTGATAGAAGGGCCTCATCATTCCAAGCAGCGGGGAGCATCCCCAGGGTCTGCAGATGAGGGGCTTCAACCCGCCTCAGGACCAAGGTGGAAACAGGAACAGTTCTTGTTCTCTCGACCCAGGAGCAGAGAGAGGCAGGAGCTGAGGCCAGCCAGTGAAAACCGTCTATCCTGGTCAGCAGAAGGCTGAGTTTGGCAGCATCCTCAGGGGCTCTGCTGAGATGCTATCTACTTGCAAGAACTTAGATCGAAATGTTAATGAATGCCCGCTGAAAACAGCATTTTATGAATTGAGACTGAGGCAGGAAGGAAGAATTGGATTAGAGAGGTTGGTCAGGCAGCCACGTGCAATTTGCATTCTGTTTGCATTCTTTCAATTCAAGGCATAGTTTGTAAAATTTACTTTTATTATCAGATCCTGATTACATATGGAAATTGGGGTCCAGTCGTGCAACTAAGCTGGCTCATCCTTCCAAACTCCCACAGAGAGGAAAAGGACACAACTCAGCAACCTTTTGCTTCCCCTGCTGTTGCTGCTCTTTATCTTCTGGGGAAGGAAGCAGGATGGTTGAGGGAATAGACATTCTGTGGCCAAAAGTACCAGGAGACAAATGTCCTTATCATTCAGTTTCCCTTATCTGATCACCTACACATTTTTTTTCAATTACAAATCCTCAGGCTTACTTGACAGATTTAAGTTGAGGAAAAAAATCAAAGCTGATTAATTCATTTCTGGGGTTTCAAGGAACTGTTTATCTTAGGGCTGAATGGAGCAGCCAGCCTGGAACTTGTATCCTTTTCCATTCGTCCATCTGTTCACTCACCCGTCTATCTATCCATCCTTCCATCCATCCAATAACATTATGCTAAGCACTGGGTAGGTAGAGATGATAGATAAGAAATAGTGCCCCTTTTTAAGATTTTTCAGCTTGGCAGGGAAGATAGAATTATATATAAAAAAATAAAACATTTTAAATGCTAACACATAGGTATAACTCATTATCTTTAAGAGGTTACGTTGATATAGTATAACTGTAAGAGTTATGAAAGAAAAGTGAAAGTGTTACTCACTTGGTCATGTCTGACTTTTTGTAATCCTGTGAACTGTAGACCGCCAGGCTCCTCTGTCCATGGAATTCTGGAGAATTCGGCAAGAATACTGGAGTGGGTTGCCATATCCTTCTCCAGGGGACCTTCCTGACCCAGGGATTGTCCCGAGCCTCCCATATTGCAGGCCAGTTTTTTTTTTTTTTTCTAAACCATCTGAGCCACCTGGGAAGTCCAACTATTGACCAAAACTTCTGGTTCAAATTGAAATCGAGTCCCCCTAAAACCAAGTTATCCTTGCCAAGAATGTCCTTCCCTCTATTCTTCTCGGAATTGAGGAGTATCAAAGAAGAGGGATTGAAACAGAGCAGGACCCTGCAGAGCTCTCCTAGGATATAAAAGCCCCTGTGTACCCCCCTGTTCTTAATTCTAGAAAAAGGATTTAGTCTCTTAGGCCTTCTCTGAGCTCCAAAGAGCAGACTCAAGTAGTTCTTAAGTAGGGAAGTGAGAGAATGCAAAAACAAAGGAAAAGCAGTCAAGAAACAAAGGTTGTTCAATTGCTCAGCCGTGTTCTACTCTTTGTGACTCCATGGACTGTGGCATGTCAGGCTCCTCTGCCCTCTACTATCTCCCGCAGTTTGCTCAAACTCATATCCATTGAATCGGTGATGCCATCCAACCTTCTTATCCTCTGTTGTCCCCTTAGTTCAGTGATAAACCTGAGTCTTCTTAGTTTTTGCTTGAGGGATATACATAACAATTTGACATATTTTTTTGAGTTGTTCTGCAGGAAAAATAAGACCCCTCCCCAGATGGAGGATGGTGGCTACACAGACCCCGGGCTGGTTGGAACCAGAAGGTTGATAATTGAAATGTCCAAAATACCATCCTGTTACCTCACCCACGATCAATCAGAAGAAAGTCATGCACCCTGCAGTCCTCATCTCAAAACTTGCCTTCAAAAACTTTTCCCTGAAAACTATCAGAGAGTTCAGTTCTTCTGATCATGAGCTCCCCGTTCTTGTTGGGCCCTGAAATAAGTGCTGTACCTTACCACAACTTGGTGTCAGTAAAGTGGCTTTGCTGCACAACAGGGGGTAGACCCAAGTTTGGCTCAGTAACAAAATCCTACTTCTTCCATCTATTTTTTGTGTAAACTTAGGCGAAATATTAACCTTTCTATGCCCAAGTGTTTATATATAAAAGGAGGATTAAGTGAGATATCTATCTTATAAGCTCCTTAGGAGGATTGAGTGAATTAATATACATTTATTTTTAAAATTTCAGAAATCATAATCTGAAAGGCAAATAGTCAAAGAAATTGCACAAATGTTTCCAAGTTCTGCACACCTTTATTCTTGGACCTCTGCTATAATTTTACTTCCGCCTTTCCCAAGTGGCACATTCTGAGATTCAAGCAATAGCACAATCAATGATAGTGGTAAGCACACAGGCTGTAAGAAGATTCTTTCATGAAAGAACATTAACAGCTTGCCTCTGGGACAATGTTTTCCTCTCTCTTTCTGGGTCATGGATTTTTCTGGGTCTTTCATACACTGACTTAATAATTGTTTTGTGAGTACCTATTATGTGCTAAACATTATTCTAGGTGTGAGATGAAAATATCTCCTGCCATATCAATAGACAGTAAATGTCAAAGTTGTCAGCGATTCCTGGCCTCTAAATGTGAATGAGGACTCCCCAAACTGTGATCCAATAGATGATGCCACCCCCATCAATGGTGATTGCTGAGGAGCTGGGGGGATGGCAAGAAGCAGCTAGCTGCCACTCTTCAAGGTGAGAAAGGAAACAGGATTGGCCCCAGATAGCTGAGGTTCATATGAGAGGAATAAATTCAGTGAGCCCAGAGGCTTGCATCTTTCCATAGGCAAAATGCTAAATTCCTTAACTTGATACCTGATCTTTGATGTTCAGACTCCCTGCTCCCTTGATACAAACTTGTATATAGCCTGACTTCCCTTCTTGCCTCCTTGGAGCAGTTTTCTGAGCTACTGAGATGCAGTCTCCTGGGCTCAAAGTCCTAAATATTCCCACCAAATAAAATAACTCTACTTTCAGGCCGTGACTATATTTTTTAGTCGACATAGGCAGTCAGGCAATAAAGCAAAGACTGCCCTTGTGGAGATTATACTTTGTACAAGTGGATAGACAACAAGAAAGAACAATGCACAAGTGAATTATCTAACATGTAAGATGTGATACATTGTCTTATATCACGTTCATTGCAACACTGTTTACAACGGCCAAGACATGGAAACAACCTAAATGCCCATCGACAGGGGAATGGAGAAAGAAGATGTGGTGTATATACACAATGGAACATGACTCAGCCATTAGAAAGAATGAAATAAGGCCATTTGCAGCAACATGGATGGACCTAGAAACTGTCGAACAGAGAAGTAAGTCAGACAGAGGAGAAATAGCATATGACACCCCTTATGCGTGGAATCTAAAAGGAAATAATGCAAATGCACTTGCTTATAGAACAGAAAAAAACTCACAGACTTAGAAAACAAACTCATGGTTGCCGGAGGAAGGGATAGTTAAGAACTTTTTGGGAAGGTCATGTTCAATTCAGTTGCTCAGTTGTGTCTCACTCTTTGTGACCCCATGGACTGCAGCACACCAGGCCTCCCTGATCATCAACAACTCCTGGAGTTTACTCAAACTCATGTCCATTGAGTCGGTGATGCCATCCAACCATCTCATCTGTTATCCCCTTCTCCTTCCAGCTCCAATGTTTCCCAGCATCAGGGCCTTTTCAAATGAGTCAGTTCTTGGCCAAAGTATTGGAGTTTCAGCTTCAGTATCAGTCCTTCCAATGAATGTTCAGGACTGATTTCCTTTAGGATGGACTGGTTTGATCTCCTTGCAGACTGCAAACATAACTAATGGAAAAACCATAGCTTTGACTAGACAGACCTTTGTTGGCAAAGTAATATCTCTGTTTTATAATATGCTGTCTAGGTTGGTCATAACTTTTCTTCCAAAGACCAAGCATCTTTTAATTTCATGGCTGTAGTCACCATCTGCAGTGATTTTGGAGCCCCCCAAAATAGTTTGTCACTGTTTCCATTGCTTCCCCATCTATTTGGCATGAAGTGGTGGGACTAGATGCCATGATCTTAGTTTTCTGAATATTGAGTTTTAAGCTGGCTTTTTCCCTCTCTTCTTTCACTTTCATCAAGAGGCTCCTTAGTTCTTTGATTTCTGCCATAAGTGTGGTGTCATCTGCATATCTGAGGTTATTGATATTTCTCCCAGCAATCTTGATATCAGCTTGTGCTTCATCCAGCCCAGCATTTCTCATGATGTACTCTGTATATAAGTTAAGTAAGCAGGGTGACAATATACAGCCTTGATGTACTCCATTCCCAGTTTGGAACCAATCTGTTGTTCCATGTCCAGTTCTAACTGTTGCTTCCTGCCCTGCATACAGATTTCTCAGGAAGCAGATCAGGTGGTCTGGTATTCCCATTTCTTTAAGAATTCTCCACAGTTTGTTGTGATCCACACAGTCAAAGTCTTTGGCGTAGTAAACAAAGCAGAAATAGATATTTTTCTGAAACTCTTGCTTTTTCGATGATCCAGTGGATGTTGGCAATTTGATCTCTGGTTCCTATGCCTTTTCTAAATTCAGCTTAAACATCTGCAAGTTCACGGTTCATGTACTGCTGAAGCCTGGCTTGGAGAATTTTGAGCATTACTTTGCTAGCCTGTGAGATGAATGCAATTGGTTTGAACATTCTTTGGCATTGCCTTTCTTTGGGATTGGAATGAAAACTGACCTTTTCCAGTACTGTGGCCACTGCTGAGTTTTCCAATTTTACAGGCATATTTCACAGCATCACCTTTTAGGATTTGAAATAGCTCAACTGGAATTCCATCACCTTCACTAGCTATGTTCATAGTGATGCTTTTTAAGGCTCACTTGACTTCACATTCTAGGATGTCTGACTCTAGGTGAGTGATCACACCATCATGATTATCCAGGTCATGAAGATCTTTTTTGTATAGTTCCTCTGTGTATTCTTGTCACCTCTTCTTAATATCTTCTGCTTCTGTTAGGTCCATACTATTTCTGTCCTTTANCAGGCAAGAATATTGGAGTGGGTTGCCATTTTCTCCTCCAGAGGATCTTCCTGACCCAGGGATTGAACCCACCTCTCTTGTATCTCCTGCACTGGCAGGTGGATTCTTTACCACTGAGCCAGCTAGGAAGCCCATTTATACGGAAAGCAACTGTTTTTCTATGTATAAGCAACAAAATATTAGAAAATGAACATTTAAAAATACAAAGAATTTAAATACCAAGGAAAAGACTCCAACAAAAGATTTGCTGAGTCTGTTAAAGAAAAATAAAACTTGTTGATGAGAGAAATTAAAGAAAATTATTTTTAAAAGGAGGGTTGTATCATATTCATGGACTGTAATAGTCATTAATGCAATATGTCAAATTTCCCCAAAACTGACTTACAAATTCAATGTAATCCCACGTGATATCTCTGTAGTTATTTTTCTACACCTTAAAAAGCTAACTGGGGCTTTTCTGGTGGCTCACTTGTAAAGAATTTGTCTACCAATGCAGGATATATAGGTTCAATCCCTGGTCCTGGAAGATCCCACTTGTCGTGAGACAACTAAGCCCATGCGCCACAACTACTGAGCCAGCACTTTGGAGCCTGTGAGCAGGGACTGCTGAGCCCACGTGCCACACCTACTGAAGCCTGCACAACCAGTGCCCGTGCTCTGCAACAAGAGAAACCACGGCAATGGGAAGCCTACACCACAACTAGAAAGTAGCCCCTGCTTCCCACCGTTGGAGAAGGCATGCGAGCAGCAACAAAGACCCAGCAAGGCCATAAATAAATAAATACGTCTTAAAGAGAAAAACTAACTCTCAAATTTATATGGAAATGCGAAAGAACAAGAATTACCAAGACCAGAGGTCAGTAAATATTTTTGGTAAAGGGACAGATAGCAATTACGTCAGGGTTTGTGGCCCAGGCTATCCCTGTTGCAATGACCCGATCCTGCCATTGCAGTCAGAAAGCAGCCACAAACAATATGAAATTGAGAGAGAATAGTNCAGTGACAGACTTTATTTTGGGCTCCAAAATCACTGCAGATGGTGACTGCAGCCATGAAATTAAAAGATTCTTGTGCCTTGGAAGAAAAGCTCTGGCCAACCTAGACAGCATATTAAAAATCAGAGACATTACTTTACCAACAAAGGCCCATCTAGCTAACATTATGGTTTTTTCAGTAATCATGTATGGATGTGAGAGTTGAACCATAAAGAAAGTTGAGCATCAAAGAATTGATGTTTTTGAACTGTGATGTTGGAGAAGACTCTTGAGAGTCCCTTGGACTGCAAGGAGATCAAATCAGTCAATCCTCAAGGAAATCAGTCCCGAATATTCATTGGAAGGACTGACGCTGAAGCTGAAGCTCCAGTACTTTGGCCATCTGATGCAAAGAATTGACTCATTGGAAAAGACCCTGATGCTGGGAAAGATTGAAGGTGGGAGGAGGAGGGGATGGCAGAGGATGAGATGGTTGGATGGCATCACCGACTCAATGGGCATGAGTTTATGCAAACTCCGGGAGTTGGTGATGGACAGGGAAGCCTGGCGTGTTACAGTTCATGGGATCGCAAAAACTTGGACATGACTGAGTGACTGAACTGAATTGAACTGAATAGTATTCCTGGGCTTCTAAGGGGCTTTGCAGGTGGCACTAGTGGTAAAGAACCTGTCTGCCAATGCAGGAGACTCAAGAGATGTGGGTTCATCTCTGGGTTAGGAAGATCCCCTGAAATAGGAAACGGCAATGCCTGAAAAATTCTTGTCTGAGACCACAGTTTAGGAATCCTGGCCCTAGGGAACTCCAGACTGGATTACTCATCCAGAGACCACTCTGAAGGTCCAGCATCAACTTCATCTTTCCAATCAGGTGAAGAGCATGAGCCTTGCCTTCTAGCTCAGGTTAGGCCAGAAAAACTGAACATGTTTCTGATTAACTTCTCAGCCACAATGGCAGCTTCTTAGCTCTGTTGTAATCACATTTTTCTCTCCTCACTGAATAAGAATTTGTGAACAACTTTGATACAAACACAGATTTGGGCCTCTAAAAAGATAATGTTAAGTATCACTAAAAGCCTTTCCATAGGGTACAAAATTGGCCCGACTTATTATGGTCTAACATAGGACATGGCTCTACTCGTTTCAAGAGGGGACGATTAAAGATGTGGAGTGCTAGAGCGTCTTCTCAGGCTGGCACTCAGTTTAGGAAAAAGAGGCAACTAATCCCTTAGACTTCTAAATAATAAAAGATTTTTGTGACTATTGTTAAAGAGAAGCTGAAGCAGTACTTTAAAAACCAAATTGACCTGGCAAGTATTTGTTGTGAAGAGATGGTGGGGAGAATATTAAGTGGAAAGCAGAAACTTGTGTAAACTAGAATCAGATAACTTAATCATTGCAAGATGAGGTCTGAATTATGCGCAACCTACTTTGTATTTATTTGGTTTTGCAAATTAGATTGGAGTTTGATCTATAGGCTGGACATGAGCAATTATGCATTACTGGGACACCTCAGAGAAGAGGTACTCAGCAAGAGAATAAAGAGGCAACTGACATGTGAAAGATGCAAATAATGAGGACACAGACATGCTCCAATGGGCAAGAGAGGACAGCTGGGGAATGATTAAAAACACGCATAAAACTAAGGTAATCATTTCATTTTGACAAACACTTGCTGGTCGTTCCTACCAGGGAGGATCGACAGCAGCATTGACTAAGAGATGCTGATTTCTGAGTGTGCCTGATTAAGGAATATCAAGCCTTGGGGAGATAAAAATTATAAAGCAGTGTCTCATATTTTGGAGCAATTACCAAGTCACTTTCAGTTATGCATTTCTTTTCCGTTTTCTCTGTTTTGTTTTGTTTTCAGTTTGGAGATAGTTCCCTTTTGCCAGCTGAAGTCAAAGCAACTATACTCATTTTGGTGAAGCTCATGTTTCAAATAAATATATATCCATAACGTTTAGCTGATATTGTACTCATCAAAAGAAATAGTGATCACTGCTTTTAAAATATTATTTTTCGCTTTTTGTGAAGGTATAGCCAGAGGAGTATCCGTTGCTGATGAAAGTAGTATTCAATCAGTGGGACTGCTTTGTGAATTTGATAGTCACCTATAGGAAGTCGGTTTGGTGATTGGGAAAAGTTGCTCAGCTTGGGAACATGACATATCCTTTAAGAGTTTTTGCTGGGTCTCATTGCTGTATAAGCTTTGGAAAGTCACTTATACTCCTTGGAAAATCTGCACAATGATTCCAGTTAAGGGGCTTGTTGGAGGGACACGTGATAGCTTATGTGACTGTGCTTTTAAATCCTAAATGCTGCACACAAGTTTGATGTTAGTATAATCTACATATGAGGGCTTTCCAGGTGGCACAGATAGTGAAGAATCTACCTGCAATGCAGGAGACCTGGGTTTAATCCCTGGGTGGGAAGATCCTTTGGAGTAGGGTATAGCAACCCACCCCAGTATTCTTGTCTGGAGAATTCCATGGACAGAGGAGCCTGATGAGCTATACAGTCCACGGGGTCACAAAGAGTTAGACTTGACTGAATGACTAACACTTTCACTTTCACATATGAAGGTCAAAATCAACACAGTTTTAACAGGAATGTGGCTGGTGGATGCACAACTTTTAAATAAATTGACTGTTTTCCATATCAAGGAAATAACTCATTAAAAGTAAAAACTGAGGTAACCAACTGGATAGTATGCTTACTGATTATTGCTGAATATAGGGCCCTGATCAGAAAGGAACAATCACCAACTGTATTAATGAATGCTAATTTGCATTTAATGAGCTGTCTTTACTGAGCTGTCTTGAATTACAATTAGTTCCCATCAGTTAAGAATAATGGC
Organism: Neotragus pygmaeus; assembly: GCA_006410875.1. Lineage (NCBI taxonomy): Eukaryota > Metazoa > Chordata > Mammalia > Artiodactyla > Bovidae > Neotragus > Neotragus pygmaeus. Next base: position 966,652 of record SJYV01008730.1, read on the forward strand.
CATGGGACTTCTCTGGTGGCTCAGCAGGCAAGAATCTACCTGCCAATGCAAGGGACGTGGTTTCAATCCCTGGCCCAGGAAGATTCCACTCACCACAGAACAACTAAGCCTGCGCACTGGAACTGCTGAGCCCCCTACCTGAGTCTGTGCTCTGCAACAAGAGAAGCCACTGCAACGAGAAGCCCAGCCCGAGGACTGCAACCACAGGGTCGCTCCCAATCGCCGCAACTAGAGAAAACTCCAGAGCAGCAAAACAGACCCAGCACAACCAAAAATACATACATAAATAAAAACTTTAAGAAAGAATAATGGTCATGAATTTTGAGAGTATGCTTTTTTTCTCTTAAAATAAAAGTGTGACATATGTACATTTTATAATGTAGCCCTGACCATCCCAATCTCATTATTTGTTGACACAGGTAGTTCAGACTCTGGTTCTCACTTAATTTCTGATTAATTTTCAGAGTACAACTATAAATAGAACACGTTTCTGAAGTTACAAATTGTTCTTATTTTGTCATATAGCAAAATCTAAACATATGACCTAGACAGTATATTCAAAAGCATAGACATTACTTTGCCGACTAAGGTCCGTCTAGTCAAGGCTATGGTTTTTCCTGTGGTCATGTATGGATGTGAGAGTTGGACTGTGAAGAAGGCTGAGCACTGAAAAATTGATGCTTTTGAACTGTGGTGTTGGAGAAGACTCTCGAGAGTCCCTTGGACTGCAAGGAGATCCAACCAGTCCATTCTGAAGGAGATCAACCCTGGGATTTCTTTGGAAGGAATGATGCTAAAGCTGAAACTCCAGTACTTTGGCCACCTCATGCAAAGAGTTGACTCATTGGAAAAGACTCTGATGCTGGGAGGGATTGGGGGCAGGAGGAGAAGGGGACGACCGAGGATGAGATGGCTGGATGGCATCACTNTTTCTTTGGAAGGAATGATGCTGATGCTGAAACTCCAGTACTTTGGCCACCTCATGCGAAGAGTTGACTCATTGGAAAAGACTCTGATGCTGGGAGGGATTGGGGGCAGGAGAAGAAGGGGATGACCGAGGATGAGATGGCTGGATGGCATCACTGACTCGATGGATGCAAGTCTGAGTGAACTCCGAGAGATGGTGATGGACAGGGAGGCCTGGCGTGCTGCAATTCATGGGGTCGCAAAGAGTTGGACACGACTGAGTTACTGGACTGAACTTAACTGAACTGAAACATAGGACGATTTTGGCTTTGCATCTGGACTTTGACCTCACCAATAATATTCAAAATATTTTAAAATATGAGGCTGTGCTACATAAGCATGATTCACAATTTGTATATTTAAATAATAGTTTCTTCAACTGGTGAAGATTTTTTGTATAGGGAGGAAACCTAACTCCTCTGTAATATTTTCCATAACATACAAGTTCATAAAAAGACAAAAAAAAAAAAAAGAGCCTTATAAGAACAAGTTGACTGCAGCACAAATAATTTTTTTAAAGTTAAACCTTTCATTTTGAAATAACTGTAGAGTCATATTCATTGATCTATATGCCTCTGATTCTGCCAATACCACAAAGTCTTGATTACCATAGCTAGATAATACTGGGTAGACTGTTTCTTCCCAGTTTGCTTTTCTTTTAAAAAATTGTTTTAGATATTTGAATTCCTTTGCATATAAATTTTAGACTGGTTCTTTAGTGGGTGGAGTGGAAGCCCCAGCTTCTCCATAATGTGGTGTTCTTTGCTAACTCAGAGTGGAGGATGGGTCACTGGTTCCTGTCGATGGGGATGAAAGTCCAGTGCTTTACTTCACCTCCGCTAACACTCTGGGGTTAGAGTCAGGAGGTCTGAGTTAGAGTGAGAAGTTAGAGGCTCCTCACTGCAGCCTCAAGAGGGCAGAAGTCAAGACTCCCCACTGGGTCTTTACTGGCATGGGCTGGCATGGGGCTATAGTTTTCTCAGTAGCGTTAGGCTGGGGTGGATTGGTATTGTATGAATGTTTTTCTTACAAGATTCCTCCTCACTGTGCTTTTGGCCAGACAGAGCAGGCTTTTCATTGAAGCATTCCCCCCTCTCCTGCACCCAATGCTGTTTCTGGTTGGCTGGTTTCTTCAGCTCTAAGTATGAGATATATGAAACAGAAAATCCAGGAAACTCAGCACTGTGTTATTCTGTGGCCCCCTGGGTCCCTAGCCATTCTGCCTTCATTTCTCCTCCTTTCAGTGTCTTCTTATGTTTATTTTATATGTAAGGTCCAGGATTTGCAGTGGCACCTATGGGGAGGAATAGGGAAAAGAACATCTATCCCATATTCCCAGAAGCAAAAGCTCTCCCCAAACAGTTTTTAATATTTATCTACAAGGAAATGCTATGAACATTGCTCAGCTGTTGATGTGAACTGTAGAATGAAGGCAATGAAGAGGCATGAGGCATACTCCAAGGCAAGTTTTTCAGAGCAGCAGGCTGAAGTTCTCAAAAGAAACAGGTTTTCAGAGAGGTGCGCTACTACCACAGGCTTTCCAAGTGGCGCTAGTAGTAAAGAATCCGCCTGCCAATACAGGAGACTTGGGTTTAATTTCTGGGTTGGGAAGATCCCCTGGGGGAGGAAATGGCAACCCACTCCAGTATTCTTGCCTGGGAAATCCCACCGACAGAGGAGCCTGGTGGGCTACACAGTCCATGAGGTTGCAAAGAGTCAGACATGACTGAGAGACTAACACTTTCACTTCACTGTAGCCTTATTTTATTTTTGTTGTTGTTGCTGAAAATATTTGATAACATTTGTGAGACATTCTATATTTCACCCAATAAATATTTTATGAGCCATGTCAATAGCCTTGTAAAGAGACAGCAGTTGTAATTCTATTCTGGAGTGTCTAAAGCAGTTCTGGCTCTGTGGGTCCGCCCTCATTGTCGCAGCTCAGCGCAGACATTGCCAAGATCTGCTCCTTCTTTGGGTCGGGACAAACTGCTGTCCAGGCACATGAGCTCCAGTACAAGCCAAAGCAAGAGGCCTCATAACCGCCTGGCATTTACGGATGCTTAACTAAAGATCACGACAAAACAGGGCTTTGGATTATCAGGTTGTTCCCCACCGGTTCCTCAAATTGGAATCCTGGTAGGGCCCTCAGGATAAAGTTGCTATTTAATAGATGGATGGATGAATACATAGATAAGATGATAATGTGGATCTATGTATAATTTATGAATATGGAAATTTGCTGCAAGAATGTACACTTAGAACATAGCGGAAATCTTAAATGCTTTGAAATGTATAGTAAGTTAGACTATATGCTTTCACTATCCTGAAAATTGGCCATTTTATGTCATTCTGACAAGCTAGTTTGTGAATGTATTCCTCAAATCTAAGCATGGATTATTTTGTATTGTAGACAAGAAGTATGTGGGTAAAATACTGCAATATTTCCATTTTTTCTTTTTTTCCCTTGCCCTCATTTTGTGTGTCCTTCACTTCCTCCATTGATTTAAACTTCAAGGTTAATGTTTAAGAAGTGGAAAAAAAAAAAAAGGAAGAAAAAAAAGAAACTCAATGCTATCAACCAACCCCAATATTTAAAAATATGCCTCTTAACAGAAGAGTCATAGGATTGTTTGGAATCCTATGCTTTAAGGGATCCAGATTAATTTCCATTCTTAAAGACCCAAGCCATATTCTACTTGTTCCAATGAATTTTCCCTGATCCTTTTGAGCTAAGAAGACCTTGCCAGTAGTTCTTTCATTTTCTTGAAGCCTTATTATTACCACCATGCAAGTGATATTTATTTCCTGTTTGGGATATTGACCATTAGTGATTCATGTTTTATTTTCTCGCTAGCTTATGAGCTCATAGAGTCCAGATATATTCTAGTCTCCCATAATGCCTCACATATAGCAAGTACTTGTAAAATATATTTATGAATAATTTACAAGGCAGATGAGCTCCTCCAAATATTCAAAGTTTTTCAGACATATTATGATATAACTGGATTTTAGCTTATCTCTCCAGAGTTTATCCTTTATATTCATCAATCTTCATCTGTCAGTTTAATAGGTTGAATTAAGTAACGGCCACAAAAATCTCTTGAATTAGAAGGAAAATCCAGGAGTCTGCGTTTTTTGCCTGTATTTCCAACCACAAAACCTTATTTGACTTTGAATCTGTGCAAAAATTGGAACTACTTCACCCCAAAATAAATTTAGTGTTTTTTAACCTGATATTTGGAATTGTGATAATTTGGAATTGTGATACCAAAATAATTAAATTCCTCATCTTATATTCCTGCTTCTGTTTGCATAGTGACCAAGGCATACAACTGGCTGTTGTTTAATGCAAAACTAAATCTAGATCAGTGCTTTTCATCAGAAACTGTGGTAGACAAAATGACATTCCCCCATCAAGACAGTCACATCCTAATCTCTGGAGTCTGTGAGTATTTTACTCAGCAAAAGGAGCCCCACTGTAAATGTGATGAAGCCAAGGAGCGTGAGAACGGAGATTATCCTGGATTATCTAGGTGGGCCCACTGTCATCACAAACATCCTGATAAGTTGGCAGGTTAGGACTGACATTTACACACTGCTATATTTAAAATAGACAATCAATAAGGACCTATTGTATAGCACAGGGAACTCTGCTCGATAATATTTTCTATTAAGCTAAATGGGAAAAATAGTTTGAAAAGGAATAAATATATGTATATGTATAAAATCACTTTGCTGTACACCTGAAACTAACATAATATTGTAAATCAACTATACTCCAATATAAAAGAAAAAAATTTTTAAAAGGAGGTAGGAGAATCAGAATGCGAGAAGGCGATGTAATGACAGAAACAGAAGCGTATGTATGTGAGAGAGCACCAGAAGCAGAAAAGAGGAAGGTAGGGAAGGAGAGAGAGAGAAAGAGAGGTTTAAAAGATACTGTGCTATCAGTAAAGGCAGAGAATCTATATTGGAAGGAAACACCTTAAATGTACAAGCCTGGGTGTCTATGGTGGAGCACAGCACAAGGATCTGAAAGGAAGGGAACTAACCAAGAACCTAACCTTCATAAGGAGAGACCATGTATTAATTGGTGAAGGTGATGTTCCCCAAGGCAGCCATAGATGAGTGATTATATCAATCCAACTCTGCATCTGAAATGCAGCTGGAAACAAACAGATGGTAGATGAAAGACCATAATGTGTCTCTCCTACAGTTTCACTTCTATTAATGTATTTACATGTATAAACAAGAAATCAAGTAGTAGAAAAAATATTTAAGTCATGGTGGTGAAGTTGAGGGTCCATTTTTGCTTTTAAAGCTCTGGTCTTTACTTTTGTTTTGATGAGAATTTTTCATTTGGTATTTTGCCCTATACGTCAGATTTCTGGGGGTGAATAAAAGGATGAAAGATTAAAAAAAAAAAAAGATACTGTGCAGCTGATTTAGGAGATTGGAGGCAGGGACCAGAAGCCAAGGAATGTGAGAGACCTTCAAAAGCTGGAAATGGCAAGGAAACAAAGTATTTCTTAGATCCCTGCTTACCCCTTGATTTTAGGAGTTCTGACCTTCAGAACTGAAAACTAGCAAATTTGTTCTGTTTTAAGCCACTATATTTGTGATAATTTGTTATAGCAGCAGTAGGAAATATAGAAACAATGTGAG
>SJYV01008730.1:979733-996138 GCA_006410875.1 Neotragus pygmaeus
CTCTATCTATCAGATCTAGTCCCTTAAGTCTATTTTTCACTTCCACTGTATAATCATAAGGGGTTTGATTTAGGTCATTCCTGAATGGTCTAGTGGTTTTCCCTACTTTCTTCAATTTGAGTCTGAATTTTGCTATTTATTGGTAGTAAAGAAATATTTCTTTCCTACGTAGTATGAACGTGGTCCATTCAGTCAACTGCTAGAGTTATCAGGCATCTATTATATGCTAGGAATAGGGATAACAAAATATATGTCATGACTTCTGCCATGAAAAAATTTATAAAGGAGAAGCTGGGCAAAGAAAGAAATATTTGTAAATGCAGGTGCTTTTATAGAGAATGATGTGTAGTACAGAATGGCCACTCAAAGGCAGGAGTGAAAGATTGTCTTAGTGAAGGTTTGGTGAGAAAAGTGGAAACTATTCTTAGCATGCAAACAGGAAGGGAATTAATAGAAGGATTTAGATGCTTACAAAACATTTGGAGGTGCCAGGCAAACAAAGGTCAAAGCAGGCTGTTGCTGGCTCTTGGTTTTTCAGCTTGTTTTCATGGAGTTAGGAAGTTGCAGAAATACAGGATGCCTGGTAATCCCAGTCACTTTCATCCAAATCCCATGACTTTGGATTTTTTAAAAGATAACAATAGATAATAACCCATGAATGAACTATGACTCTGTTATTCCACATAGATATAAACAGAGAGAAGGTAAAGCTTTTACTTACAATAGAATGCAGTGAATAAACATAGGAAAATGAAAATAAAAAATTACCATTCTGCAACTTATTCAGCAAGAGACCTCAATAGATGATAAGCATGAGTAGATGGAGGTACAATAGGGAACACTGTATTTACATAGTCTTCAAATATTTCCACAAGAAAAAAAGGAATTTTATAGTGGAGACACGTAGCAGGCAACATTTATCTTGCTCAAGTGATCGATATTGTCATCCATAATTTGACAAATAAATATCATGAACCACGCAGCAGTACGTGATGATAAGACAGCATCGCTAATGTGGTATCCCAAAGACGTGCATCCCAAATCTTCAGCGACTCTTAGGCTGAACCTCGCTGGCAGACCTCTGTGGGAACATAAGCCTCGGGCTTCCCGTCCTTAGGATGCCGGGGACACAGAAGCAGGGGCAATGTGGGGCTGCCAACGGAAGACGTGACGTGACGGCGGAGTGGAAAGGGCTCCGAGGAACCCGAAACGCGAAAGTTCCAGCTGTTACGAGCAGGAGGCTGAGTGCCCTGGAGCCCCAGTGACCTGTTCCGTAAGAGGAGTGACTCGATCTCGCTTAGGTTTGCTATCAGAGAGGTAGCTGGGTTTTAAAACGCTGGAGGTGGAAGCCAGGAATGGGCTTGAGTAAGACAGACCTTGGGGTATCGTTCGATTGGACCTAACTGGTTAAAAGATGACTCTGTTCCCAGACAACTTTCTCCAAGGGTTTCAGAGCTGCCCTTCTGATTCTCATTCCTCTAGCATCCTTTCTTCATTGTACTCAGTCATCATGACAACAATGAGCATTCAGAGTGTCACTGGAAAGGTGCGCTGTGTGGAGGATGCGTTGATGAGGGCTGACGGTGAACCTGGCTCTGTGCTCCCCTCCCATGGCTGGGCTTCTTGTTGGCATAAAGATTAAACGGGCAAGCTTGACCTGCACGTGCCAGATACTCAGCAAGTACCGAGTCTTGTCTCTCCCAGAAGATGCACAGGGCAAGGTGAGGAGGTCACGCAGAGGGCAGGAAGGCAGAAAGGTGTGCAAATGCAGGAGGCGCCGCTTTTGCTTTGAGGGTGCTCTGGCTATCACGCTGTTGAACGTTAAAATGGAGATCAGCGTAGAAAGTCTGACTCTGCTCTCCCTCCGGGTCGTACTGTTTCATTGCCAGACAGGGGACAGGTGGGAAGGGAGGGAGGGGGAAAGAGGGGCCGAGAGAGAAAGAGATCAAGTCCCAGCGTCTGCCTTCGTTTCTCAAAAGCAGTAGCAACCTCACAAATAACTAGCCCTGTGCACTTGGGTTGGGAAGTTTCATCCGTTGGAGGCAGAAGAGTGAACTGACGTGTTTTATAGGAACGCCTCCCATGTTTGGGGAGGCCTGGGAAGAATCAAGGGGATTGTGTCACGTGCAGATTCTGACTTAGCAGTTCAAGGATAGGGCCTGAGCATTTATATGGCAGAGGGAGGGGACGTCAGGAGAGTGACGCCATGCGCCGGGCAGCTCTCTCCTGCCGTCACTTGGTTGGTTTGTTGGCTGGGCTGCACCTTTGTCGCTGCCTGGGCGTTTCCTAGTCACGGGGAGAGGAGCCGGGGCGGCTCTCTAGCTGCGGGCTTCTCTCCTTGCAGAGCCCAGGCTCGAGGGCGTGTGGGCCTCAGAAGTCGGGGCCCCGGGCTCTGGAGCCCCGGCTCTACAGCTGTGGACTCGGGCTCAGCCGCTGCATGCATGTGGGGTCTTCCCAGACCAGGGATCTAACCCAGCTCCCCTGCACTGGCAGCTGGATTCGNCCTACCAGGCTTTTCCGTCCATGGGATTTTCCAGGCAAGAGTACTGGAGTGGGATGCCATCGCCTTCTCTGAAAGTTTACCCTAAGTATAGAATTAAGTTCAATTGATTTTGTTAAATTTTTCTGCTTGATAATATGGTCAACAAAATGTTCTATTTTTTTCCTCATCTTTCCCCCACCTTTCTAATCAAGTCAGTGTTTTTCACTGCAAACGGGGTCATCATCTCTCTGCTTTGGGCCTGTATGTGACCCATTTCTGAAAAGATGAGAGGGTGATTTTACAGTTACAGGTAGTTGGTTCCAAGCTGAGACTGACTAACACAATGAAGGAAAGATGGATTCCGTTATATTTCCCACCTTGTAACAGCCATTTCCGGAGAAGGCAATGACAACCCACTCCAGTACTCTTGCCTGGAAAATCCCATGAACGGAGGAGCCTGGTGGGCTGCAGTCCGTTGGGTCACTGAGTCGGACACTACTTAGCGACCTCACTTTCACTTTTCACTTCCATGCATTGGAGAAGGAAATGGCAATCCACTCCAGTGTTCTTTCCTGGAGAATCCTAGGGATGGGGGTGCCTGGTGGGCTGCTGTCTATAGGGTCGCACAGAGTCGGACATGATTGAAACGACTTAGCAGCAGCAGCAGCAGCAGCAACAACAGCCATTTTGCTGCTGAAACAATATGGACTTTTCAGCTCACTAGAGTTAGAGAATCTTAAGCTGTGTGAGAGAGGGAACCCTCTTGTGCACTATTGCAGCCACAATTCCTCGAGGAATATTTGTNAAACGACTTAGCAGCAGCAGCAGCAGCAGCAACAACAGCCATTTTGCTGCTGAAACAATATGGACTTTTCAGCTCACTAGAGTTAGAGAATCTTAAGCTGTGTGAGAGAGGGAACCCTCTTGTGCACTATTGCAGCCACAATTCCTCGAGGAATATTTGTCACATGTTAATAATCAAAATACATCTGCTAAAGTTATTTAAAAAATAAAGGTCATTGCTTTAACTTTTTACTGGCTGTATTTAGACAAATTTTGTCAAAATTCAGAGAAAGATTAGCATTTAATTCTTTAATACAAATCAAAGTATAATTTTTAGTTTTTGATTTGGTTAAGCCTGATAAAATCTTAAGTTTTAAAAAACATTTTTTAATTAAAATATGTTGGAGACTTCTGGTAGACTGATTTGCAAAAGTTGAGCCCTACCAGTGTGATAAAGAAGAAAAATTGATGGAAAAATAAAGATTGAAAAATTGATTTGAAAAAAAAAAAAAGAATTTGAAAGGCTATGATCCCAGAGAGAAAGAAAGATTAGAGAGATAAGTGTGATGTTTGGCAAAGCATTTGGCAATTTTAATGTGACAGCCGAGAGGTGGAGAAGGCAAGCAGAATTTTGGAAGGCTAATGAGACTGAGGGCACAGAAAATTGCAGTTCAGGGCTAACCAAGAATGAGGAACCCTGCTAAACACTCCAGACATCCAGCTGGACGCTTGAAGGGGCTATCCCCCATGATTAAGGGAGAAATGGAAATTGATAGCCCCTATCAGAGGATGGAGCTCAGCTTTAAATAGGCTCAGTCCTTGTTTGAAAAGTAAATGACTCCTCTTCAAATACCTGTCAGAAAAAAAGTAAATCCTTATTGAAGGACAATAAATTATCACTAAAATTTTTCATCCACAACACCCTGTAATTAATCATATACAGGCATTTAAAGGAAGTACTACCTAGCAGTATACAAAACATAATCTTGTCAGCATACAATATTGGGCACATATCTATATGAGAAAAATATCTCTGTCACCAACAAATATCAATTCCATATGGATTACTAGTTTGAATATGAAAGTAAAATGTTAAAGCTTCTAGGATATAACACAGGAGGATATCTTTATGATCTTGAGGAGGCAAAGATTTCTTGAAAATGACACCAAAAACACTATATGTGAAATAACGACCTTGTTAAAATTAATAATTTTTTTCATCAGAGACACATTAAAAAAGTTAAATAGCAACCTACATAATAGGAGAATTATTTGTAGTACATATAAATAAGGACACACATATAGAATATATGTGTAGAATATATTTGATATAATGAATTCCCATATGTCAGCAAGAAAAAGACAACGCAATTTTTAAAATTGGTCAGAAAATTAAAGAGGAATTACATAAGAGAGAATATTCAAATTGCCAGTAAACACAAAAAATGATACTCAACTGCATCAATCATCAGTAAATTAAGTCAATGAGCAATATTACACACCTACCTATCAGAATAGCTAAAATTTAAGCAAACGGATCATACAATGATGTTGAGTAACAGGTATTCATATACTGATGGTGGAACTGTGCACTGCTGCGCACATGGGAAAATGGTATAATGTTCTCTACTAAAGCTGAGCGTGTGCATATTCCGTCACTGAGCACTCCTACTCCTAGCAATTCCAGTATATGTAAGAGTGCTCTTGAAGCATAGTTCATAAACCTTAATACTAAGGACAGCCCAAATATCCTTAAACATTAGAATAGATAGATTATAATATATTCATTCAGTGGGAAATTTACAGCAATGAAAATAAAAACTATTACCTGGAGGAATCTCTTGAACATAACATGGAGTCAAAGAGTTCAGATACATGTACATACAAAATACAATGCATGATGGCAGTAATATAAAACTCAAAACTAAAACTAATCTATTATGATATAAGTCAGAGTAATGGATACCTTAGTAGTGTTCTCTTTCTAGATCTAATTGATAGTTTCTTGGATGTGTTCAGTTTATTCATTAATTTCTTCACTTACGCTTCTTCTGTATGTATGTGAGCTATATATATTCCTACAGAGGAATACACACACACACGTATACACACATACATAATACTCAGGATTCATTTTTATTCAAGCCAATTCTTTTAGCATTCTAGTTACTAGTGCTCAGAGTAATAGTCCTTCAACTTCATTCAAACCAACAGAATTTGGAAATGATCCAAAACACCTGGGTCAGTTGCTTTTATTAATTTTGTTACAGAAACAGCTATACTTGTAATCTGCACTATTTGTATTCATTTCTTTATTTTCACCTCAGCACTGAAAGACTCAACAGATCACTCAGTGGGATGCAGAGCTTCATTTTCTCAATTACAGGAATCATAGCTCAAAGGGATGGCTCTCAAATGGCAGGTTCAGAAACTCCTTTGTGGGAGGATATAACTTATCATTAAGCATGCCATCATGCCTCGTGCCGAATGGTCCTGTGGGTGGCACGATTCCTGTTATCACCAACTCAATTCCTAGATTCCTTTCATAGAGGGCCCAGCATTACCTGGCACAAATGAAATAGCACTTTGAAAGGCTGGATAAACGACATTTGGATATGCTCAACAGAGGATTTCTGGGTTTCATTGTGGAGCTCATAGTTTCGATTCACTAATACAATGTTAAAGGAACTTTGATGCATTTTGTTTTCATTTACAGGGGAAAAGAGGAGGACAGAACTAAAGAAGAAGAGAAGTGAAATCCCAAATATTCCACTGCCAGTACCACTTTCATGCTGTAACATCTTAGAGCTCTGAACTTTATCCATAAATTGTAGCTGGGCAAAGTTTCAGCCTTGAAATGAGTGCTTTACATATTTCAAAGCAATTTTACAGCTCCTTTTAACTTTATTATTTCTGATTTTCTTTCTCCCTGAATAAACTCCGAGTTTTTCAGTTTGGGTAAAAGGGAATGCTTTCCCTCACAGAAAGCAAGCTGTATGGAACATTTCAGCATTTTAAGAGATTTCAGTTCTACTTTACTTAGAAGACATTCGCAATCCAAAATTCATTATAATTGCCTACAAAACAGGAAAGACGATGTGTCTCAATTAATTTGGTTCAATGAAAGAACAGCACGTTTCACTTGTGAATTTATTTCCATCCACTTCCCTTTTCTACCTCCCCCTTACCCCAGTTTTCCAGGCTGAGATTTGATATGTAGAAATATCCATAAATCTATCAACCACAGGGGAAACGTGCCATCTTTTCATAAGGTTTGCTACGGCGGATCTATGAAAGCCCACTTAAGTAATTTCTCTCTGGGAGGTAAATTAATCAGACACGAAAAAGCAAAGAACTAGTTATAACTCCCCCACTTTCAATCCATTCCAAGATCCAACTGCATATCTTCCATAAAAAGATCCTTAAAAAAATCTCCACATTTTAGAACATTTATGCCCCTCTAGCCATCTGCTCCAACTTTCTTTGTAACGTTGTACTTTATGATCTCCAAAACACACATTACCCATTTTCTGAATGGGCTTGTGCATACTCATCGCTGTCAATTTCATCTAGCTCCCAAGTCCTCTCTATTTGTAATTCACAAGGGCACCCGATGTGCCCATCCTTTGAAATCCCATCATTGGTTCAATTCTTAGGCTTAACCTTCTCCTGAGTGTCTTTATTACTCAGCTCCTCAAGAATATGGCTGAGGAGTGGGTATGCTGGTTCATCTGCAGTCTGTTACACTAATGAGTTTCCAGGCAGTATTTTATCAAAGCAATGTGTCAGAGCCTTTCTGTTATTGCTTCTTGTTTTGATGGGTTAGTGTTCGTTATTAAAGGAGAACACACATTTTTTTCTCTCTCCTTGACAGGCAAGTTGAGGGCTTTCAGTAATAGGTGCCAGAAAAGGAACATCTGGTGTACATTTAACGATGCATTGTTGCACTGTTAACTTAAAGCTGTTACACGCCTTGATAAACACATAATGGGCCTCAAGAAATTAAGAGAAAATTAAAATGTAAATGTTTACCCAGACCATATTTCCCTTTTCTTTTCATCAAATCATCTACACCTGCACCTTATATGTAAGTAAAAGAAAAGGTTAACGGAAAAATTCTCTTCTAACTCTCTATGGGTCATGTTGCCAGAAATTAAAGAATTTTATTTCCCCCCTATCCAGACTGGAGATATTGCTGAGGCCAAAATGGCGCCATGGTGGTCATGCTAAGTCACTTGTTTGCTGTCTGTGTTTTCTGAAAATCAGGTAGGCCATTTAGAAAATCTGCTTCTCCCGGACCCATATGGGGTTAAGTATACTGTAAATATGTCAAAAATATTTTCATCGGGTCACCAGTCTTCAGTTCCAAATTTTGTTCATTTATACAGGTGCTGGTTTAAAAGGCACTGGCATCTTTTAGGTAACTTACTGGAAAAGTGCACTGTGTAACAGCTGTTCCTACAGTGAAAATGCACAGGCCTGAGAGGAGAAAGTACATTTTGAGGCCATCACCAATGATTGGGCCTTTTTCTTAAAACATTAAGCCTGTGTACTGTTCAAAAGTGGACCTCTTCCCCTCTCTGAAGAAAGGTTGGGATGGAATCCTGAAAATGCATTGAAATAGTCAGAAATGTAAAAGGTGGAAGGGATGCAAGGAAAGAGGGAGGGAGGGAGATGTAAAGAAGGAGATTAATAAAAAGAAAAGTAAGGACAAAAAATTTTTAAGTGCTACAATTCACAGCCTTTTTTACAAAATGAAACACTACTACCTTGTCTTAATAAAACCTATAACAAGAAGATTTGAGTAGTTTTTGAATGAAAACTGTATCCTCTCTGATATGGTTGCAATATGTTGTATGAACTGAAGTTTGACTCAGCTATTTAATCTGATGTATCTGGTCCCATCACTTCATGGCAAACAGATGGGGAAACAGTGTCAAACTTTATTTTTTGGGGCTCCAAAATCACTGCAGATGGTGACTGCAACCATGAAATTAGAAGATGCTTACTCCTTGGAAGAAAAGTTATGACCAACCTAGACAGTATATTCAAAATCAGAGACATTACTTTGCCCACTAAGGTCTGTCTAGTCAAGGCTATGGTTTTTCCTGTGGTCATGTATGGATGTGAGAGTNGCTCAGCTTTCTTTATAGTCCAACTCACATCCATATATGACTACTGGAAAAATTATAGCTTTGACTGGATGGACCTTTGTTGGCAAAGTGATGTCTCTGGTTTTTAATATGCCGTCTAGGTTGGCCATAGCTTTTCCTCCAAGGAGTAAGTATCTTTTAATTTCATGGGTACAGTCACCATCTGCAGTGACTTTGGAGCCCATGAAAATAAAGTCTGTCACTGTTTCCATTGTCTCCCCATCCATTTGCCATGAACTGATGGGACCGGATGCCATGCATTCTCTGTACAGAGTGTGGCATTCCAAAATCCTCGTCGGACAAAGAGGTGATCAGCGTACAAAATCACAGGGAGTAGTGTATAGAGGTGGTCGGGCGGTTAATACAGAATTTCTGGTTATGTTCCTGAGTTGCTGAATGTTTATGGCTTTGTCAGCCTTTTAGGATTTGTAACTTGTGAGTTCTGTTCTCACTGGAAGGGGAAGTTACTATTCACTGTCACACCTCATATTGGTTTTGCAGTTGTGGAAATTTTTTTTCCAAAGAAAATCTGGTCAAAACTGTAAGCCTCAGCCCCCAGCTTCCTCTGAAAGCAGGCAATTTACAGAAAAGGGGTGGGCTTGGTCCTGCTGCTGCCTCGCTCCGGATCCTGGCTACCTGGCCTTCCCAGCTCGGCTCTTTCTGTAGCAATAGGGGCAGCAGGTCGCTCCTGGGGGGCTATGAGATCACCTGTGTGACGCACCCGAAGGCCTCCAGAATCCTCATAGAAGCCAGTTCTTGCCTCATCCCNTTTTTTTTTTGTCTGTGGCAGCTTTGCCCCAGTGACAGTTGAGCGTGAAGGTGGCACAGCTTTCTTGGCTTGTGGGGACCCTGCCAGCAGCAAGTGTGCAGGAACATGGACTGCTTCTGCTGCAGGAGTTATGGCCCTATCAGAGTCTTTTTTTGAGCCTCTCGTAGCTGGCGATCAGAAGGCCTCTTTAGCCAGTCTTTCTCCATACCTCTGCCCATTTAGGCACTTAAAGGGCCTCTTTGGCTGCGGTCCTTCTCTGTTGTTCAGCATGTCAGGCGCATAGAGTGCCCCCCTAACTGGGATGCTACTCTGTAGATCAGCACGTAAGTCACTTAAAGGAGCACCCTGGGTGGGGTCCTACTCTATAGTTCAGTACATCAGGCATTTGATGGGCCAGCCTCCCTATTGTTCTGCTGTCAGTGCTGACTTGTCAGGAGAGAGAGGCTATGGTGATGATTCCACCCCCTAAGTGTGACTCAGCAATATTGCCTTGCTTCCATGGCTGCCAAGCTTTCTTCTACAGGCATTTCCTACCACAGTCTCCTGCCTCACATCTCTTCCATCTGTCTCTCCCCAGTCAACAGCAGCCCTTACCCGGGGATGGCTCCACAATCCCTAAACTTCTGCTCCCAGCCATTGTGCCTTCCAAGGGATCTCTATCCTTGTATATATGACTGTGGCAAGAACTGACTGATTCTCATTCCATTTAGACTGCCACCGGTCAGCTGTTTCACGCTCAGCCTTAAATGTTTCTCCTCTCACTCAGACAATTGCTTGGATGTGGGGATCAGACCCCTGCTTCAGTTCCCCCACCCACCGAGGGTAGATCCAGTCCTACTAACACTCCCATTTTTCCCATAGTTTTGTTTTTCCCCTAGTTTCTTCATCCTACTGAGTTTTGCATGGGTCTATATATTCTTTTCCAATGACCAGGTACTCCTGTCTCCTCTAAGCTGGCGTTCTGCATGCACTTCTGTTTCTGAAGGTATATTCCTGATGTATCCGTGGAGAGAGATGTACCTCACGTCCACCTACTCCTCTGCACATCTTGTTGTCTCCCAAACGTTTGCTTTTTAAGCATAGATTCAGAGCTGTGGTGGAGTCTGAACATGAGTAGTGGCAGTATATGGATTAGATGTTTAATGATACTAGAATGGTAGTATAAGAACATTTTTGTATACATAAATGTATTTCATATATATATTTATTTATATATGATGTGATTCAGAAGAGTCTTGTGTTCTTCCAGTTTTTGACAATATATTATGAACATGTGATCTCTGGATAGTTAACATATTGATGTGATATGACATTTCACTTAAAGCTAGCTGGTTATGTTTCCAGGAAGTCATGATGGAGGAAACAGTTAAAAATTGCTCATTGAAGAGTATACAAATACCCAAAACTCCTAAAGAGTTTTTTTTTCTCTAACTTGCTAGAAGGAGGATTACTTAACAAAGCTGGAAAAAAATCACTTCAAAGTGAATTTCCAACAGTTTACTGACACAGGCCATTACAAAATAACCTCAACTATTAGTAAGCTAAGCTCCGTTACATTCCCTCTTATTTCACCTTTGAATTATTCTTGAGGCATTGCCTATTCTCTGGACAGTATTGCCAATACAGTTTAGCTAAGTGTGAGGCCTGCTCGTCATCCTCCTAACTCTGTTTTGCTAAGAATTTGGAGAATAATTACTCCCCAGAGGTTGCAGCCTGCCCTGTGCAATATGTGCTGAGCAATCTGACAAGAAATTCTGGTAGATCCAAGCCTGGTCTCCTGCCAACTCAAACAGTAGGAAGATTCTTGGATCCCAAAGTGTTTCAGAAATGCAAAGCCAAGCAAGATCTTCTGGATACTTTCCTATGATTTTAGATTGTAAAAGCAGTGGGTTCCTTGAACATCATAGTTTATGGAAGAATTGAAAAGTTCTGCTTAAAATTTACTATTTTTCATTTTCCAGCATAAAGCAGGCTATTGGAGCTAAGGGACTTCAATTTGCAGCCATACCATTGCATTAAATTGGGTCATTTTCAATAGGACACAAGTGATGCAACTTAGTATGACATACCAGATAGAGATATCTGTGTTGACCAACAATCTGTATATAATCACTGATAGTAGATAAATAGGTCCAATAAATTAGCCAAAACTTTTGAAAAACATGACAGTGAAATCCATATTCTCATTGAAAACATATAGATAAGAAATACAAAACCAAATAAAATGCTTGACTTTTTAGTTGATATACAGATATGTTGTTCTTTTTTTTTTTTATTTTTTAATTTTTACTTTACAATACTCTATTGGCCCCGCCATACATCGACATGAATCCACCACTTATAACAACCTTAGTATTCATTTAAAATATTAAAATAATACATAGATGTGTACAAAAGTACTAAATTATTATTAAATTATTCTAATTGTTGAGATTATTTTAGTATTGGATTGCTTAAAGTTAGCTAAATAAAATCTTTTAAGAAGAATATGCTAATTATTGAATAAGAAGGAAATTTTGTGATGAAAGAAGAAAATAAAGACCCTAGCTTGTAAGTTATCTATTAGAAACATTAATAACATCTTTATATATTTATTTATCTACTTTTATACTTGATGTACAATACTATATGAGTTACAGGTGTACAATAGAATGATCTGAAAATTTTAAAAGTCTTATGCAAAGTAAAAATGAGCAACCTACATAAGATCTTTCAAAATGATCCTAAGACATAGTAGCATAATATAGCATATAACCTTAAAATACTAGTAAATACTAGTAAAATAGAAATAATTTATTTTAGAAACTTTTGGCATGTTATTAGGAATTAATTGGCATGACAAAATTTTATGTCACTCGTTAAAAAACTTGGGGAACTGGAAATGATCATATTTTAAAATTATTTCTGACTAGAGACTAAATTCTAGGCTTATTCATTTAGTCCAAAAGAATATCTTATTTAACAATATTTTATTGAACTTTTACTTAATGTGACACTGCTATAATGCCCAGAAATGACAGTGGTGGCTATGGATAAGAGGTTTCTGCTCTTTTATATCCTTTTATTCATATGACTGCTTATGTATATTCACAACCCATTTCCCCTATAAAACGAGACAGTCTTCTACTATGATCCCATTTCTCCAAATACAATAAGTGATTGAGGACATTTTGCAGAGGAGTTTGTTGGCATCAGGAGGGGAAAGAGAGATTCATCTTGAAGAATAGTCTACTTGAGGGAAGGATAGTTGAACAATGACTTACTGAAATGTTCTTAGGTAATACTGTTTTTCTGCTCTAAGGCCCTAATGGCTAAAATATTATAAAATGCATCTTGTAGAAAAAGATGAGACATTTAAACACTGGTGACTGCATGCAACTCTAACGTGTTAAATTACTCACCTCTCCTTCAGGTCTTTTTGACTTGAGTTTCATTGACTCTATTTTCAGACTTAATCTTTATTAGTCTAAGCCAATTATGGCACTCCATCTATTTTACCAATGATAGCTCAGAAGCCTTGGCTTAAAGCAATTGACATATGTTATTCCCTGTTGATTACTATTGGTCCACAAGTAGGCACATAGTTTACATTAGCTCAAACTGACTAAAGAGAAGCATTTTTATTCTATGGTTAAGTAAACAGCTATCTCTCTCCACTGACTGTTAAGAGAGAGTCTGTTCTTGCTGATACTGGCAGCCATTTTCAGCTGTAAGAGTAGCCAACCTGAAGGAAAAACCAAAAGAAGCACGGAGTCTGTAATTGTTCAATGTCATCCTATGTGTGAAATTGACTCACTGGAAGAAACTGATGCCAGGAGGGATCGGAGGCAGGAGGAGAAGGGGACGACAGAGGATGAGATGGCTGGATGGCATCACTGACTCAATGGACGTGAGTCTGAGTGAACTCCGGGAGTTGGTGATGGACAGGGAGGCCTGGCGTGCTGCAATTCATGGGGTTGCAAAGAGTTGGACACGACTGNGATTGGGGGCAGGAGGAGAAGGGGACGACAGAGGATGAGATGGCTGGATGGCATCACTGACTCAATGGACGTGAGTCTGAGTGAACTCCGGGAGTTGGTGATGGACAGGGAGGCCTGGCGTGTTGCAATTCATGGGGTTGCAAAGAGTCGGACACGACTGAGTGACTGAACTAAACTGAAACTGCCCTATATGGCTATTTTCATATTTCCAGTTTTTTAAGATATTTTGGGTCTATAAAATAGTTTGACTGTTTTTTTTTCCACTTTTCAATTATCTTTTTAAAGTTTTTTATTATCTAAGAATGCATTTTGAAGAAGCTCAGTAGTTGGACGTATGAGTGGCTGCCTTTTTGTGATATGTCGTGCAAAGCAAACAGGGAAGTTTAGAAAGGATTTTAAGGTTTTGTTTTTGTTTTTTTAAAGTGACCAAACCGAGATAAAACAACAAAACCAGTTTGCAGACACAGACACAGCTATAGTCACTGGCGGGGCTATGGAAAGCTTTTTTCAGGAACTAAGAACAAATAAAATGCTTTCTCTAGTTTGATCTTTGAGAATCTGTTCAGCTAACACCAGAAAATGGCTAAAACAGCTTAATGAGTTTCTTTATTGTGCTTCCATCTATCCTGAAAGATGCTCATACATCTTCCGGCCACTCACTATATTATAAACACACAAAACTGGATGCTCAGGCTATGCAACAAAAACCATTTTATATTCCGGGCCTTCCTCCCCTATTATTTCATTGAAAAAGTAGCTCACATTTAAAGCTCTTCTTGGTAAAGATAATACAGTGTTGTTGTTGTTGTTGTTGTTTGTCCAATAAAAGTTTCTGAAAATAGGACTCTGACCAGTTCCCCTAAATGTAATTTTAAAAATGGCCCAAGATTTCAGGGACTTCATTGAAATGAACTCAAGATAGCCCCCTGAAGGGGGCAAAAGGAAAGAGGGACTAAATCTGGTGACTGAGTGTGAAACCAATTTTCAAAGAATTTAAAAATCCTTCAATGTGCTCCTAGGAGAACCTAACCCTTAATTACCTTATTTCAGGTAGCAGGTAGGGAAATTCCTGTGGGTAAAAAGACTTCTCATGCATTCCTAAGATGATGGAAAGAAAAATGGCCAAGGTAGTGACAATTCTTGGAGAGAAATGCATTATTTTGTACTCTTTTGAAAAATCCCATATTTTATAGCACAGACACCATTAATATTCAAGAAATGGAAAAGCTAGAGGTGACATTAAGAAAGCTAGTGAATATGCTGCTGTCAAGAATTCTTTCTTTGAAATAGTATTTGATTTTTATACTTCAGAAGTCCTGATGGGGAAAAGAGAAAAAGAAAACAAAAAAATATGTACATATGTATAAAAACACTTACGTACTTATTTATACATAAAATATAAACTTATAGGAGAGAGTTCCTTTTGAACTTAAAGGGGAGAGAGTAGAAATCTATATGTCTTTCCTAATATTAAGACAATGCTTATCTCTTTACAGTGATATGAAATGGCAGGGTGTTCTAGAGAGGAACTACTTCTTCAGTGGTTTCACTGTAAGATTTACAGCAAACTTTTTTTTTGGTTTGTTTTCTATCTGGTGTAATGTATGTGCTATGATAATAGTGGATTTTTCCCTTTTCAGGGGTCCCCAACCTCCAGGATCTAATGCCTGATGATCTGAGGTGAAGCTGATGTAATAATCATAGAAATAAAATGCACGATAAATGTAACACACTTGAATCATCCCGAAACCATCCCCGCCCCCAAGTCCATGCAAAAATTGTCTTCCATGAAACCAGTCCCTGGTGCCAAAGAGGCTGGGGATCGCTGATTCTAGTTCACATAATAATGATTAAGTAAAATGGGCAGAAACAATCCAGAGGAGAAAAGAAACAAAAGGAAACAGAAACAGCCAGAATGGAAAGTGAAATCATGTTGCATCATTACTGAGTCACTATTACATGGTCCTACGGCATAGTATAGACATTCTGCAGATAGCTAAGGACTGACTATATATCTAGACTTGAGGATCTGCCATTATAGAGAAGATTTATGAAGGGGGAAGGAGCAGAAAAATCGAACACCAAACATACCATATTCTGCACAAACACACAGTGACTCATTCACCCATTGCTTCCCTGACCCTTCTTACTCTAACTTCATCTCAAGTCTATTCCAGATTATTAAACTCTGATGCACTAAATTGATTATGACATAAGTACTATTTTCTTATTCTTGTTTTCCCCTTTATTTATTAACTTACTTTGTGTATTAGTCACTCAGTAGTGTCTGACTCTTTGAGACCCCATGGACTGTAGCCCACCAGGCTCCTCTGTCCATGGAATTCTCCAGGCAAGAACACTGGAGTGGGTTGCCATTTCCTTTTTCAGGGGATCTTCCTGACCAAGGGATCAAACCCAAGTCTCCAACATTGCAGGCAGATTCTTTACGAAGAAGTCCCCCAACAAGAAGTCTTAACTTTTACTTTACCTTTGGTCTAATATCATTATTGCTGTTTACACATCTTTGTTTTAGGTCATACCTGAATGGTCTAGTGGATTTCCCTACTTTCTTCTATTTGAGTCTGAATTTGGTAATAAGGAGTTCATGATCTGAGCAACAGTCAGTTCCTGGTCTTGTTTTTGTTGACTGTATAGAGCTTCTCCACCTTTGACGGCAAAGAATATAATCAATCTGATTTCGGTATTGACCATCTGGTAATGTCCATGTGTAGAGTCTTCTCTTGTGTTGTTGGAAGAGGGTGTTTGCTATGACCAGTGCATTTTCTTGGCAAAACTCTATTAGTCTTTGCCCTGCTTCATTCTGCATTCCAAGGCCAAATTTGCCTGTTACTCCAGGTGTTTCCTGACTTCCTGCTTTAGCATTCCAGTCCCCTATAATGAAAAGGACATCTCTTATGGGTGTTAATTCTAAAAGGTCTTGTAGGTCTTCCTAAAACCGTTCAACTTCAGCTTCTTCAGCATTACTGGTTGGGGCATAGACTTGGATAACCGTGATATTGAATGGTTTGCCTTGGAGACGAACAGAGATCATTCTGTGGTTTTTGAGATTGCATCCAAGTATTGCATTTCAGACTCTTTTGTTGACCATGATGGCTACTTCATTTCTTCTGAGGGATTCCTGCCTGCCAATGAAGGAGACACAAGAGACAAAGGCTTCCTCTCTGGGTCGGGAAGATCCCCTGGAGAAGGTAATAGCAACCCACTCCAGTATTCTTGC
>SJYV01008730.1:997093-1010364 GCA_006410875.1 Neotragus pygmaeus
TCTGAAGGAGATCAGCCCTGGGATTTCTTTGGAAGGAATGATGCTAAAGCTGAAACTCCAGTACTTTGGCTACCTCATGTGAAGAGTTGACTCATTGGAAATGACCCTGATGCTGGGAAGGATTGGGGGCAGGAGGAGAAGGGGACGACCGAGGATGAGATGGCTGGATGGCATCACGGACTCGATGGACGTGAGTCTGAGTGAACTCCAGGAGATGGTGATGGACAGAGAGGCCTGGCATGCTGTGATTCATAGGTCGCAAAGAGTTAGACACGACTGAGCAACTGAACTGACTGACTGACACATCTTTGTATGCTTTCTAAATCCTCTTTGAAACAAAGAATGTTATAAATAAAAAACAATTACACTAAGTTAATTGCTGATCTTTGAAAAATTGATTAGTGCTACAGACTGTGAGAAAAAGGGAGGAAAAAAAGTTTCTTTTAGCGTGTAGATAGACTTACATAAATCTTAATATCTTAATTTTCAATGGGCACTGCTTTTTCTCATTTATTATCTTTATGGATCAATATTAAATTATATCTTGAAGCTTAAACTCAAGATTATTCTTAGTTTCAGATATTTGTAAGAGTGTACACAGTTTGGAGGGAGTGGAGATGCACATGTATAACTATCCATGGAAGAGGCGGAGTGTTATGAACATACCAGACTGAAGGCAGATGGGGGTCTATCCACGAAGTTACTTTGGTTAAAGCACATTCTTACAGAGGCATAGATAGCATATGTGCAAGGGATTATTTTAAAATGAGGACAAAAATACTACAAAGCATGAAATATCTGTTCTTTGGATGGTGCTTCAAGTTAGAAAGGGAACCCAAGAAGAATAAAAATAATAGTGATTTTTTATTTAATAATATGCTATACATACTGTAGGCAGCTATACATCATGACTGTTATCAATGTTATGGCTCCAATCAATATTTAAAGACAGCAGCATCACTTGGCAGGTATAGACATACAAAACCAATGCTTTCTAAAAGTTAAATACTTAAGGTTACTGCAATACTCCTTTTATCTTTTTATGACTGTGCTTTCACTATGTCAAGGTTGAAGCTATGACATATTTCTTTAACTTGTTGGCTAATGCAAGGTGTTATATACAGTAAATTATTGCTACTGTCACACAACAGGAAGTGTTAAGTGTTTAGAATCAAAAAATGTACCTTAAAAAGTTCCCAAGTCCTAGTTCTATAGAAATTCTAATATAAATAATTTGAAAGACTGCATAAAGATATCTTTTTATTTAGCTAATTTATTATTTTATAAACAGTTTATAAGTAAGGAAAATAAGAAGAGGAATAAAAGTCAATTTTTTGGATCAAACAGTGGGCAAAAATAATACAACTTTACTCCAATATTATTTTCTCATCAATAAGCTGTTAATGCAATTGCTTAATTGTTTTCTGTACTTGAATTATTTACAGCTGTTTTCCTAAACTTTTCCTCCCTTTTCTCAACTTGTGATATTTATTTAAAATAGTGACTTCTTATATTACATGATTTTCCTTGTTAAGTCCAAGGGTTTCTCATTGTAATCATTATGATTACATGTGAGTGATGTGCTCTGCTTTGGTGGTTTCCTTCAGAACAAGAACATCTAATTCCTCACTCTAGCCACGTGGCTAATCTCCCTTGATCCATGACAGTGTACAGATCAGGTCACAAGAAAGAGATGATGCTTAATAATTTGTGTCAAGAGCTAAGTGAGTTTGTTCTTGTTGGCTTCTGTATTATGCATCTCTTTAATTTAATCTTTTGTGAATTGCCTTTAATACAATACATATATTCATTTCCGCTGTTTATGCTTAGACTAAGTTGTTTAAAACTTATAACAGTTAATTTCTTCTAAGCCCCTTGAAAATGTCATTCTATTTTCATAAAAATACTTTCTTCAAACTTAAATGTAACCATGAACGTTAATCTTTTGGTATGCTGCCATTAAAGGTTTTTTGTTTTATTTTGTTTTTGAGGCCAACCTTCCTTTGCCTTCCATAAAAACTTTGTTTATAATTTGGTAGCTGCAATGGAAAGAGATTAGGAAAGAGCCTCAAGAGGACTATCCAAAACAGTAAAGGTTAGGGTCAGACACTCAGGCTGTCAGGACCTGAGTGCAGCAAGACAAAGCCCCCACCGGCCTAGGAATGTGCTCGGTTACTTCATTTGTGTCCAGTCCTTGCCACCCCATGTACTGTAGCCTGCTAGGCTTCTCTGTCCATGGAATTTTCCAGGCAAGAATACTGGAGTGGATTGTCATTTCCTACTCTAGGGGATCTTCCCAACTCAGGGATGGAACCCACATCTCCTGAGTCTTCTGCAAGGCAGGCGATTTNGCCACCCCATGTACTGTAGCCTGCTAGGCTTCTCTGTCCATGGAATTTTCCAGGCAAGAATACTGGAGTGGATTGTCATTTCCTACTCTAGGGGATCTTCCCAACTCAGGGATGGAACCCACATCTCCTGAGTCTTCTGCAAGGCAGGCGATTTCTTTACTGCTGAACCACCTGGAAAGATCAGGATAGGAATAACAAGAATTTATTATCAGGAAAAAAAAATCTGAGATTAAAGCAGGGATGAAATAGTAGAGGAAAACAACCATTGTAGCCGTGCCAGGAACAGGGTCCACAACCTGTGCTAAGTAATGATGAGGCAGCGTGTCAAGTCAAAATGGCAAGTAATTGGCAGAGACCCCAAAAGCCAGGTGTTTGGCTGTAAGGAGGCCCGGTGATAGATCTCCTCATTGAAAAGCACTGAAGCAGAGTGGTTCAAGGTGTAGGAGAAGTTCTAACTGGGGAGAGGCAGGGATGCTCCTTCAGAAGTGGCCTGAATATTCATTGGAAGGACTGATGCTGAAGTTGAAGCTCCAATACTTTGGCCACCTGATGCGAAGAACTGACTCATTGGAGAAGACCCTGATGCTGGGAAAGATTGAAGGCAGGAGGAGAAAGGGATGACAGAGTATGAGATGGTTGGATGTCATCACCGACTCAATGGACAAGAGTTTGGGTGAGTTCTGGGAGTTGGTGATGGGCAGGGAAGCCTGGCATCCATGGGGTCTCAAAGAATTGGATACGACTGAGTTACTGAACTGAACTAGTCAGAATGCAGCTTCAGGAGTAGAGGTCCATAGTTAGCAGAAACTTCATACCTCTTTGGGTCTGATTCCTTTCTCTTGCTCTTCCTTGATAGTATCTTACATCTCTAATAGTCCACATTATTATTATTATTATTATTTTGGCTTGTGCAGGAGCATGTTGGTCTGCAAGATGTTTAACAATTGGCTTTCCAGGTTAAAAACAAACAAGCAAACAAACAACTAATTGTCTTTGCCTTCTTCTGTGGTATAAATTCCTGCTATGAAAAATTTCAAACTACCAACATGACATCACTAGACACAGAACTGAGGGAAAAGGTACAGAAACAAAGTATTATATAATATTTCTATCAAACATGTGCAATAGGCAGAAATAACCCCAAGAGCATGTGAAAGTGAAAATTGCTCGGTTTGTCCAACTCTTTGTGAGTACATGGACTATAGAGTCCATGGAATTCTCCAGGTAGAATACTGGAGTGGGTAGCCTTTCCCTTCTCCAGGAAATCTTCCCAACCAGGGATTGAACCCAGATCTCCCACAATGCAGGTGGATTCTTTACCAGCTGAGCCACAAGAGAAGCCCAAGAATACTGGAGTGGGTAGCTTATCCTTTCTCCAAGGGATCTTCCTGACCCAGGAATCTCCTGCATTGGTGTCTCCTGCATTGCAGGTGGATTCTTTACCAACTGAGCTATGAAGGAAGCCCCTTGAGAGCATTGATGATAGTAAAAATGTAGCCAAATAATTAGAAAGGAATGAGTTTATGCATTTATTACTTTGTTTTAAATGTAATTTTCTTAATTGTAAGTTTATACAATTTATTTATAAAAAGCAGCTATGTTTAACAATAGGCTTGCAAAATTCCTGACAACTCAACTATGGGCTTTTTCATGCCAGTAGGAGCTGGCTCTGGCTTCCCATAAACTGCCCTCCCTAATTTTTCTGCCTTCTCTTCCCTCTTGACCCTAGGTGATGCATTTAGGAGGGATACTGTCTTCTCTTACAGCCTGCTCTCCCTGTTTCCATTCTTTTCTGTGATTGGAGTAAAAATAGACAGTCAGAGCTAGGATTCCTCACTGTACATCTATTTGCTGTGGGGGGATCCAGGGCATCTCAGTGTTTGCCCTTTAGGTTGATGGTAAAGTTGGGAAGAGCATGGATAGCATCAAGAAATACAAAACTCTGAATGAGAAGGGAGGTCTCAAAGGTTGACTGGCTAATTTCTATGAAAATCCCAGATCATTACAAAACAAAGAACTTGTGGTGAAAGTCGAGTTTTCCAGCTTGCTGGTTCACTTCTCTGAATTAAAGCCCCGACTCCTTGGAAGAAAAGTTATGACCAACCTAGATAGTATATTCAAAAGCAGAGACATTACTTTGCTGACTAAGGTCCATCTAGTCAAGGCTATGGTTTTTTCTGTGGTCATGTATGGATGTGAGAGTTGGACTGTGAAGAAGGCCGAGTGCTGAAGAATTGCTGCTTTTGAACTGTGGTGTTGCAGAAGACTCTAAAGAGTCCCTTGGACTGTAAGGAGATCTAACCAGTCTATTCTGAAAGAGATTGGCCCTGGGATTTCTTTGGAAGGAATGATGCTGAAGCTGAAACTCCAGTACTTTGGCCACCTCATGAGAAGAGTTGACTCATTGAAAAAGACTCTGATGCTGGGAGGGATTGGGGGCAGAAGGAGAAGGGGACAACTGAGGATGAGATGGCTGGATGGCACCACTGACTTGATGGATGTGAGTCTGAGTGAAGTCCGGGTGTTGGTGATGGACAGGGAGGCCTGGCGCGCTGTGATTCATGGGGTCGCAAAGAGTCGGACATGACTGAGCAACTGAACTGAACTGAACTGAACTGCTTATGAGGGAATCATGTAGAGTCTACATTGTAGACTACTATGATGATGGGGATGAGTTAACTAGGGGGGAAACTGAACAGATGTGTAGAGGGAATTCGTCTAAAGAAAACACTCTAAATAACTTACTAGTTTGCATCAGGCTCTAGACCAGTGCTGACCCACTTGAGTTTTCTGTGATGATGGAAGTGCTCTATGTCTTTGTTATCCAATGTGGTAGCCAAAGAATGAAGATGACCAAACTACAGTCATAGAGAGCATCAGGGTTGGCTTCTGTGCATGCAGCTAAGTTTGAACTATCCTAGGTTTACCACTATTGCTAATTGCAGGGGTTTGTTTCAAGGTATTCCAATCTATTTTCTCTGGTCAATTCTCTTTTTTTCAGCCTTATTGGGGGTATAATTAATAAATGAGATATTTAAAATATATATTTGATGCACATCATGGTGATTTGATATGCATATATCACTGGTCAGTCCTTGACTTATACAAGGTACTAAACACTGAAATTACTTCCTAGAAAACTCCAGAATTAGGGATACATTTTAATTGGCCTTGACAGCTCTGGGTGTTCTTTGGAAGAAATGATGCTAAAGCTGAAACTCCAGTACTCTGGCCACCTCATGTGAAGAGTTGACTCATTGGAAAAGACTCTGATGCTGGGAGGGATTGGGGCAGGAGGAAAAGGGGATAACAGAGGGTGAGATGGCTGGATGGCATCACCGACTCGATGGATGTGAGTTTGAGTGAACTCCGGGAGATGGTGATGGACAGGGAGGCCTGGCGTGCTGTGATTCATGGGGTCGCAAAGAGTCAGACATGACTGAGCGACTGAACTAAATTGAGCTGAACTGATGCCCACTGTACCCTTCATGGATCACAGGCTTGTCGTGGCAAAGGGGCTTGCATAACTCAATATCAGCAAACTCAGATATGCAGATGATACCACTCTAATGACAGAAAGTGAAGAGGAACTAAAGAGTCTCTTGATGAGGGTGATAAAGGAGAGTGAAAATGCTGGCTTAAAACTCAGCATTCAAAACCAAAGATCATGGCATCTAGTCTCATCACTTCATGGCAAATAGATGGGGAAACAATGGAAGCAGTGACAGATTTTGCTTTCTTGGGCTCCAAAGTCACTGTGGATGGTGACTGCAGCCATGAAATTTAAAAAGTTTGCTCCTTGGAAGGAAAGTTATGACCAACCTAGACAGCATATTAAAAAGCAGAGACATTACTTTGCCAACAGAGATCCTTCTAGTCAAGGCTATAGTTTCTCCAGTAGTCATGTATGGATATAAGAGTTAGACCATAAAGAAGGCTTAGTGTTGAAGAATTGATGCTTTTGAACTGTGGTGTTGGAGAAGCAAGAAGCAAGGAGATCAAACCAGTCAATCTTAAAGGAAATCACTGGNTCTCCAGTAGTCATGTATGGATATAAGAGTTAGACCATAAAGAAGGCTTAGTGTTGAAGAATTGATGCTTTTGAACTGTGGTGTTGGAGAAGCAAGAAGCAAGGAGATCAAACCAGTCAATCTTAAAGGAAATCACTGGAAGGACTGATGCTGAAGCTGAAGCTCCAATACTTTGACCACCTGATGCGAAGAGTCAACTCTTTGGAAAAGTCTGTGATGCTAGGAAAGACTGAAGGCAAAAGGAGAAGAGGGTGGCAGAGGATGAGATGGTTAGATAACATCACTGACTTAATTGACATGAATCTGAGCAAACTCGGGGAGATAGTGAAGGACAGGGAAGCCTGGTGTGCTGCAGTCCATGGGGTCAGAAAGATTGGACATGACTTAGTGACTAAACAACAACAATGCCCACTGAAAACCATAAAATTAAAACTGCAGCCTTAACAGTCCATCACTGATCTGAGGAATACTCTTTAATATTTCCTTGGAGCTATGATCAAATGGTTCCACAGACTACTTCAGTATTCAGGGCCAGAGTACAAATGTAGGCCAACAGATCAATAAAAAGGCTCTGGAGTCAGGCTGGCTGTGGCATGCATTATTCCTCTGCCACTTATTACTTGTGAACCTTGGGCAGGTTACACACTCTGTTTCCTCAATACTCATATTGGAAAAATGTCTGCCTTATTGGTTGCTGTGAGAAGAAAACAAAATGATGTATCCAAGTGCCCAGTGTAATGCCCAATCTTTAGTGAGTCAACATTTACTCATTTAAATATTTAAGTGCCTGAGATTTAATTACTTAAACATTAATAATCTTTAACTATAAAAAGTAAGGTAATAAAATATATGGTTATTATGGACGAAATTATATGAATTCTATAAAGTTGATTTTACAATTGATTTATGACATTTTCCCCGTTAAAAATCAGGGGTAAAACCCAGGAATAGTGTCAACGCTACAAGGCTTGGGACGGTCTTCTCCTACCCCTCACCTTTACCTCTGCCCAGAACCTGCCCCAGTTGCCTTCAATGCACAGCATTTGCAATCACTGGTGAGATTTTATACATGCTGTTCCTCCCTGTCCTTTTCCTTTATCCCTTACCTTTGCCCCACTCTCTCTCACTCTCCAGTGTTGACTCAAACTCCTCTGACCCTCCAGTCCTGGTCAGCTCCTTTGACCACCAGCTCTCACTGATCTCTGCTCTTTCTCTTTTGCATCAGTTTCTCAGTGTGTATTTTATGCATTTATTTGTCATTATTTAGATATGTCCATTTTGCTCACCAGGTTATGAATCCATGAGACAGGCACAGAAGCATCATCTGATTAGTTACTATACTAACTAATAAAGCAATTCATTTGTGGCTTATTTTTTTCATGGTGTAACACTGCCTTGTTTGTCAAATGAACTTCATAACTGTTGGCCATAAAATAAATGATTATAAGTACATTTTGTGATCTGGAGTTTGGGGACTTAGAACTCACTCAATACACAAGCCTGCTTCATCTTCGCTTGAAAGGTAACCATGTGGCAGCTGCTTCAAAGACCACTAAGCAATAGTTTCAGCAACGTGACAGAGTCCAGTGGCCACCCCAAACCACAGGAGGCATTTTCTGCAGGCAGTGTAGACTGNGGAGAAGGGGACGACAGAGGGTGAGATGGTTGGATGGCATCACTGACTCAATGGACATGGGTTTGGGTAGACTCCAGCATTTGGTGATGGATTGGGAGGCCTGGCATGCTGTGGTTCATGGGATTGCAAAGAGTCAGACATGACTGAGGAACTGAACTGAACTGATATCATAATCAAGTGGGATTTATTCCAGGGAAGAAAGGAAGTTTCCAGATTTGCAAATCAAACAATATGATATACAACTTTAACAAAATGAAAAATAAAGATATTATAATCATCTCAATAGATGAAGAAAATCCATTTGAAAAAATTAGACATTCATTCGTAAGAATTCCCAACAAAGTAGATATAAAGTAAATATACCTCAATATAATAAAGGCCACATATGACAAACACACAGGTAACATCATACTTTTTGTCAAAAAGAAAAAGCAACAAGTGTTGACAAGGTAACAACTGGAGGAAAGGTAACCTTTGTAATGCTGCTGGTGAGAATGTAAATTGCTACAGTACAACAACTATGTTGTTGTATGCTGCTGCTAAGTCACTTCAGTCGTGTCCGACTCTATCCGACCCCATAGACGGCAGCCCACCAGGCTCCCCCATCCCTGGGATTCTTCAGACAAGAACACTGGAGTGGGTTGCCATTTCGTCTCCAATGCGTGAAAGTGAAAAGTGAAAGCGAAGTCTCTCAGTTGTGTCTAACTGTTAGCGACCCCATGAACTGCAGCCCACCAGGCTTCTCTGTCCATGGGATTTTCCAGGCAAGAGTACTGGAGTGGGGTGCTATTGCCTTCTTCAGAAAAACAGTATGGGGGTTCTTTCAAAAGTTAAAAATAAAATGTGATCAAGCAATTCTACTTCTGAGCATCTCTCCTCAGAAAGTGAAAATATTAGTTAAAAAGACATATGCATCACTATGTTCATAATGGGGCTTCCCTAGTGGCTCAGTGGTAAAGAATCTGCCTGCTAGTGTAGGATACATGGGTTTGATCCCTGGGTTGGGAGATCCCCTGGAGAAGGAAATGGCAACCCACTCTCATATTCTTGACTGGGAAATCTCATGGATGAATGGCTACAGTCCATGGGGTTGCAAAAGTGTCAGACAGGACCTAGTGACTAAACAATACTGTTCAATACTTACAATAGCCAAGATATAGAAACCACCTAATTATCCACAAACAGATGAAGGGATAAAGAAGATGTGGTATATACAAAGGACATGTGGTATATACAAAGGACATGTGGTATATACATACACACAGTGGAATACTACTCAGCCATAAAAAAGAATGAAATTTTACCATTTGTGATAGCATGGATGAACCTTAACTGTATTATGCTAAGTGAAATCAATCAGACTGAGAAAGAAAACCATAGGATTTCATTTATACGTGGACTCCAAAAAACAAAACAAAGCGAAACACAGACTCATAGATAGAGAAGAGATTAGTGGTTGCCAGAGGGCAAGGGGATGGAGTGGCAAAATGGTTGAAAGAGATCTAGAGGCATAAACTTCCAGTCATAAATAGGTCATGGGGGTGTAATGTATAGCATGAGAAGTATAGTCAATAATATTGTATTATTTGTATGATGACAGATGTTAACCAGACTTACGGTGGTGATCATTGTGCAGTGCATACAACTGTCAAGTCACAATGCTGTAGACATGAAACAAATATAATGTTATGTATCAGTCATACTTCAATAAAAAGATAAGCATATAAAATGCTAGAGACTTAGGCTGGCTTCCCAGATTGATTAGAATCAGTTTTCTATGGAATATATAGTCTTATTATAATTTTTGGTGTTTTTATCTTATAAATATACTTTAAAATTCTATTGATATTTTCAGCAATTCACCGTGAACTGTGAAAATGAGAGAAACCTTTAATTCCATGGCAGGTGGGACTTGGTTCTAGTTTTAGATGTGAAATATGCTATAGGAGGAGAATTTTGGCAAAACAATTTCTGGGTAGCCCCCAAGTTAAAGACTCTTCATGTTATTTCTTCTTGACACTTCTAATCTTTAGTATAGAACTTTGTATTTTCTAATCATAATTTTAAAACTACAAAAGTGGCAGTTTCATCTTTTAATTGTCTGGGTTTGAGCCCCTATCATCTTTCTCCCCAATTACTGGTATGCTGCTCCTTTCTCTCAGCCCCATCTATTGTGCTCTGTGACCCTAAACAATCCCCAAACACTAATCTGAACAGTCTCTCCTTTCCTTAATAGCCTATGATGAATTGCTAGTGGCTAAAGGGCCAAGTACAAACTTTCAGTGAAGCACAGAAGGTCTTGCATATCAACCTATATTTTATTCTCATCTTCTACTTTGTAACCAAATTATTCACTTTTACAGTTTTCTCCCTATCTATACCATGAATTCCTCAGCAATCTCAACAATCCTGTTATGCCTCTTTTTAATCTATGGTGCCTGGTACCTACTTGTTACTCAGCAAGTGTTCAGCCAATTACTTTTATATAGCTAGGGAGGCTTCTATAAATTCTGAATGATTTTTTGAGACATCAAATTGAGAATGTTGTATTAACTGAGTGTTGAAGGGGTATAATTGGTGTTATTTGTCAGAAGAAAGTTCACCTAGTAAAATTCTCCATGATCGTTTTTTTTTTTTTTTTTTCTTGAGAGTCATGCCATGAATGGCCACACTTGTGGCTAATACTCTGAATACCATATGAAAGGGTTGGGGTGAGGCTGGTCCTGTCAGACCGACTCCAAGAGGTCAGAAAGATCTTCTCATGGCTTCCAGTCAGATTTCAGATATGCTGTAATGGTGCCTGAAACTTTATGACATTGCTAGAGAAGTATATGCATGCATTGAGAAAATAATATCTATAAATATCAGAATTTGAAATCTATATTGTTATGTTACTAAGTCTTCACTATTATTCACTGTGTATAGTAAGACTAATGAAAGGAAAACAAACTCTATCCCACAGATTCAAGTTAGGAGGGTCCATAGTTTCATACTGCCTCATCTATTTTGGACTTCTCCCAAAAGAAAGGAACAAGCAAATAAAAAGTCTATGAGCTGTTTAAAAAAAAAAAGACATGTCACCATCCTCCCAAATAATGGGAGGCATCTGCAAATAGCACTCAGCCTAGGGAAGTCATCTATGCATAAGGGATACTATTCCTCTGCCCCCAAACCTTGATTAATATCAGGGAGAAACTCTTCACCTCCAAGACTCCTCCGTGTTTCCAAGGAGCAAAGGAATAATACACCCCCGAGGAAAGAAAAGTACAAGAGGCACTTCCAGTGTCTCCCCAGGGAAGAAGGCACCACCAGTGTGATTGGAGAGCTTAGGGGAGGAACTGACCATGCTCCATTTAGCCCCTTTCAGAGTGCCTTTTCTTAGAGTCAGCCTGTCTGCTTGTGTTTTTGGCCCTTCCTCCAAGAGTAAGCCTACAGGGGCTGCTCTGCCACTGTGCAGGGAGCCTGTCTCTGGGCAAGTCAATCTGCCTAATTAAGAGGTAAATGATAGAAAGGCCATTGGGACCACATATTTAAGGCATGTGCGCATACCCAGACCTTACCAGCTATAAAGCTGTATGTCTGCATGCATGTCTGTATCACTGTATGTCTGTCCTCTATGACTCCTTGCTTAGACATTCGGGAAGAAAATAAAACGTCACTTATGGTCCTTCACCCTACTTCTTTCCCAAAGCTATAATCACCTGTTAGGCCCATTCATATGAAAACAAAACAACAGATATTCATTCTGTACCCTGCCCACTTACGTGCACACACACAGATACTCACACAAACACACACAGTACATTACAGATGCACTGAAGTCTGTCTCAGCTGTTTTTCCTCTCCCTAGAAGTAACCATGATCACAGGTTGGTGTGTCTTATCCCGTGCAAACTTGAGATGGGGTCAGTAGTTGACTAGGAGACTTCTTTTTCCTTTTTGTACTTACATGTTAACTCCACTATTAAATTTAATTTTCCTCAAATTTACTTTGTGATCCACACTGTCAAACGCTTTGCCATAGTCAATAAAGCAGAAATAGATGTTTTTCTGGAACTCTCTTGCTTTTTTGATGATTCAGTGAATGTTGACAATTTGATCTCTGGTTCTCTGCCTTTTCTAAAACCACCTTGAACATCTGGGAGTTCACAGTTCACGTACCGCTGAAGCCTGGCTTGGAGAATTTTGAACATTATTTTACTAGTGGGCATTCTTTGGCATTACCTTTCTTTGGGATTGGATGAAAACTGACCTTTTCCAGTCCTGTGGCCACTGCTGAGTTTTCCAATTTGCTGACATATTAAGTGCAGCACTTTCATAGCATCACCTTTTAGGATTTGAAATAGCTCAACTGGAACTCCATCAGCTTCACCAGCTTTGTTCATATTGATACTTCCTAAGGCCCACTTGACTTCACATTCTAGGATGACTGGCTCTAGGTGAGTGATTAACCCATAGTGATTATCTGGGTCTTGAATATCTTTTTGTATAATTCTTCTGTGTATTCTTGCTACCTCTTCTTAATGGCTGCAATCACCATCTGCAGTGATTTTGGAACCCCCCAGAATAAAGTCAGCCACTGTTTCCACTGTTTCCATCTATTTGCCATGAAGTGATGGAACCAGATGCCATGATCTTAGTTTTCTGAATGTTGAGCTTTAAGCCAACTTTTTTCACTCTCCTCTTTCACTTTCATCAAAAAGCTCTTTAGTTCTTCTTCACATTCTGCCATAACGGTGCTGGCAGACTTTTCCACAGTTTATTGCGTATCTGAGGTTATTGATATTTCTCCCAGCAATCTTGATTCCAGCTTGTGCTTCTTCCAGTCCAGTGTTTCTCATGATGTACTCTGCACAGAAGTTAAATAAGCAGGGTGACAATATACAGCCTTGACGTCCTCCTTTTCCTATTTGGAACTAGTCTGTTGTTTCATTTCCAGTTCTAACTGTTGCTTCTTGACCTTCATACAGGTTTCTCAAGAGGCAGGTCAGGTGGTCTGGTATTCCCATGACTCTCAGAATTTTCCACAGTTTATTGTGATCCACACAGTCAAAGGCTTTGGCATAGTCGATAAAGCAGAAATAGATGATGGTGATTGCAGCCATGAAATTAAAAGACGCTTACTCCTTGGAAGGAAAGTTATGACCAACCTAGACAGCATATTAAAGAACAGAGATGTTACTTTGTCAACAAAGGTCCATCTAGTCAAGGCTATGGGTTTTCCAGTAGTTATATATGGATGTGAGAGTTGGGC
>SJYV01008730.1:1010914-1032307 GCA_006410875.1 Neotragus pygmaeus
CATACAGGTTTCTCAAGAGGCAGGTCAGGTGGTCTGGTATTCCCATGACTCTCAGAATTTTCCACAGTTTATTGTGATCCACACAGTCAAAGGCTTTGGCATAGTCGATAAAGCAGAAATAGATGATGGTGATTGCAGCCATGAAATTAAAAGACGCTTACTCCTTGGAAGGAAAGTTATGACCAACCTAGACAGCATATTAAAGAACAGAGATGTTACTTTGTCAACAAAGGTCCATCTAGTCAAGGCTATGGGTTTTCCAGTAGTCATATATGGATGTGAGAGTTGGGCTATAAAGAAAGCTGAGTGCCAAAGAATTGATGCTTTTGAACTGTGGTGTTGGAGAAGACTCTTGAGAGTCCCTTGGACTGCAAGGAGATCCAACCAGTCCATCCTAAAGGAGATCAGTCCTGGGTGTATCATTCGAAGGACTGATGTTGAAGCTGAAACTTCAATATTTTGGCCACCTGATGTGAAGAGCTGGTGTAATTTGAAAAGACCCTGATGTTGGGAAAGATTGAAGGCAGGAGGAGAAAGGGATGACAGAGGATGAGATGGTTGATTGGCATCACCGACTCAATGGACATGAGTTTGGGTAAGCTCTGGGAGTTGGTGATGGACAGGGAGGCCTGGCATGCTGCGGTTCATGGGGCTGCAAAGAATCGGACACAACTGAGAGACTAAATTAATGAACTGAAATTTACATTTGCTGGATTTCTACAAAGTGAAAATATTCTTTATCAAGTTTGATAGTGGAAATAATTAATGGGAGGGACAGTGGACTAACTTATGGTTAATGATGAACTATTGAAATTTGAAATGGATTAACTGTCAGGAGACCTGAATCAAAACTTGCTGTGTGATAGTGAGGAAATCTGACACTCATTCAGTTTCCTCATCGGTACAATGAGAAGCCCTGTCTTCATCATACTAATGAATGCTGAATGAATACTAATGAATCCTACTCAGCTAATGCTGCTGATGTGCTCATTCGTATCTGACTCTGTGACCCCATGGACTGTAGTCCGCCAGGTTCCCGTCTCCTTGGAATATTCCAGGCAAGAATACTGGAGTGGGTTGCCATTTCCTTCTCCATACTAGCTAATAGATTTCATGTAAGAAGCAAATAATCATGTATATAAAATGCTTAAAAAAAAACCACAGTGCTACTATGATGTGCCTAGTTTCTCAAATGAATTAATTTATCAACTAGGAAGACAGAGTAGATAGTATATTAGTCGTACAAGTGATCATTAACTGTTAGAATTGCTGTGTGTGAAATGGACAAAAGAGCATCACTCTAGTGAAAAAAAATAAAGTATCATTTTGCTATACCACATGGTTTACTAGTAGAAACTTCTAAGACTTGGTCAAAAGTATACAATATTTGCATATATTGTGAGAGTAATTAAGACATAAATAGAAGTCCATAGTCTTGCACCATATTTCAAATGCTGACACTGTTTTTCTGGCCACCCTGGTCAAGTGGTAATTAGACAAGTCTCCATTGTATTCCTTATCAGAGACAAAATGTGAATGTGCTTCTTAGCAAAATGGTAAGGTTTGGGATGCCAGGACTTATGAAATAAATGAATCTGTTCTAAATTATTGATGCTACAGGATTTTTATTTTTAGCTTCTATACTTTAAAATCAGCCACCTATTTACTATCTTTTTTAATACATAAGGAAATAAATGTCTCCATTTGAGGGGGCAGTAAGCTTTGAGAAGTCACAGCATAAGTGAGAACACAGCCAGAATCAGATGTCATAGTCCGAGTTTTTCATTGTTTGAACATTGAACACAAACAATACAGTTTCTTCCCCAGAGTACAAAATATCACTTTGTCCTGACCCCAGATGGCTGAGATTTTCCAGGAAAATACTGAATTTATAAACTCTGCTTTCCTGAAAAATCCCAAACTTTATAATTGATAAGCATTTGTGTATAATCTTATCAAAAAATCACTAATAATTACCTGATTAAATCAAATAAACATTAAATACTTAATTTGTGATTGGGACCTTGGATGGCCTATACAAGTAGCCCAACTTTAATTTGTAAATAATCAATTCAATACATAAGGATATGATAAAATGATGAAAAATGGGGTTGAGGGCAATCCTCCAAATAACAATTTGCTTTTTAGGCAATCCCCCAAATAATAATTTGCTTTATAGGCAAATACTCTGCTACTAAAAAGCTGCCAAAAATTATAGCTTAATAGCAGACATGGGGGTCAATACCGTTTTTGGTTTACTTTTTCTTTAGGACATAAAATAATACATGTTTTCATGGAAAAATAACATCTGATGCAGTCAATGAGCTAGACACTTAAGGAATGTCAACAATATAAATCTTAATATCAGTGGGCAGTGGAGAGAACAGTTTGAAATGCCCTGGCACATATCTGAGGTCCTTGAGTAGTCTAGGGGAAAAAAGTGTTTTCCCCTGGAACAAAACACATATTCCAAGAGTGACATTTCATGTGTATCCATCCGTTACTTTGAAATCAGAGTGTCTAAACCTGTGATGGTGTGATGAAAACAGTCCCAGACTAGAAGTTTCATGATTTCAGTCCTAGTTCAGGCTCTTGCATGAACTATTTGACCCCAGGGAAGTCCCTTTCCTTCTCCAGGAATCACTATTTAAAATCTAGAAAGCAAGGCAGTAAACTCAGTGAGATTAATAAATAAACTTGTGATTAAATCTGTCTGTGGCTTATAACACGGCTCTCTCCAAAAGATAAATATGAGTACAGAACAAACCTAGGCTCCTTAACTTCCCTGGGCCTTAGTTTCCTCGTTTATAAAATGAATGCAGTACTACCTCAATGGATTATTGATTACTAAGTAGCATTAGGCATGGAAAATACCTACAGAATGCTTTTACTTGCTATGCATTTAGAAGTTGGTAGCTTTGATGATAACTATGTGTCAGATGTTTTTAATGCTTTATCCCAATGGTTCATAATCTTTAGCGTGCATCAAAGTCATTTGAAGTTGCTGTTAGAAAACACACTTCTAACAAATGCCCAGATGATGCAGATGCTGCTGATCCAGGGGCTGTGCTTTGAGAACCTTTGCCTCATTTCAGTTAATCTTCATGAAAGCCCTCTATTGTAGATAATATGACTTCAATAGAGAGGCTTGTTAGTCACTCCAGGTCCAATAGCTGGTAAGTAAATACTTTCACTTGTGGCTGACAATCTTTAAATATACCTTTTAAAAATGGTTGATGGCTTCCCTGGTGGCTCAGTGGTAAAGAATCTGCCTGCCACAGTGCAGGAGATAAGGGCTCAATCCCTAATCTGGGAAGATCCCACATGCTGCAGAGCAACTAAGCCCGCGTGCCACAACTATTGTGCCTGTGCTCTAGAACCCAAGGTCCTCAACTGCTGAGCTCATGTGCCACAATTAGTGAAGTTCATGTGTCCGAGAGCCTGAGCCCCGTGACAACAGAAACCACTGCAATAAGAAGCCTGAGCATCATGAGAGAGGAGGCCCTGCTTGCTGGAACTGGAGAAAAGCCTGTGCAGCAACGAAGACCCAGCACAGTCAAAAATAAATAAAAATTTAAAAAGTTGAATGAGATTCTACTACTGATTTTTTTATATTCTAAGAATTAAAACACATTTTAATGTTTCTGAAATTAGTAAATACAAAATGATCCACCACAAAGGAACATGCAGGCAGCCAGACAGAGAAATACATTGTAAAACATTGTTGTCATTACCTGAGAGTACAGATTTCTGTCTAAGAAGGGAAATACCTATCCATTTGAGTATAATCTCAGTTGATTGACAACAGCAAATACATTTGAATTTTAAGTTAAATATTTAGCTTAAATATGGACTCTTCATGATTTCCTGATGACTTCAAAACTATCACAGTGTGATTGGACTTTGAAAGGAAAAGCTACTGTGTGTGCAGAAGAAAGTAGGCCATACCCTGAGTCATGGAATTAAAGGCAGCAGAAATTGTCAAATTCTTTAGAGTAGATCACAGCATTTTCAAAGCTGGTGGAATAGATGTGCCTGATTTATGCATTGTGATGGTCTATCACTCAGGCATTGAACGTCTCTGTCAGAAACTTCCAAATTGCTTTGAAGAGAAGCTATTTAATATACAGTGTGAGTAATTCAGGACAGAAAAGAAGAACTTTGAGTTTAACCAAAGAGAAAATGCAGACAGAACTCGGATTCTTTTTCAGATACCCAGAGATTGAATAGGCCTGGGTGAGATAAACCATATGTTCCTGCTGAGCCATACAGACTGCCCTGGGCCACAGGATCCAGATCTAACTTTACCCTGGAGAAGAAAATGGCAACCCACTCCAGTATTCTTGCCTGGAGAATCCCAGGGACGGGGGAGCCTAGTGGGCTGCCGTCTAAGGGGTTGCATAGAGTCAGACACGACTGAAGCGACTTAGTAGCAGCAGAAGAGTAAAAAAGACTCAGCCTCAATCATAAGAGTATGTAATTCTATCTGCAAATTGCAATGCTAGTTAATAAAAAATTTGGTGAATATGTAATATACTGTATCTTTTTCCCCTCAAAGGAACTTATAAAATACGGTTGCACCTTGCAGTAGATAGCATCTAAGGATTAAAGAAATATGATATATATTTGCACTGTTATTTTATTTAGTCATTCTCTTGTATTTAGTAACTTCCAGCTGTTACATAAAGGACTTCTGTGAACATATGGGTATCAAAACATTTTGGGGGGCTAACTGGTTACTTCTTTAGGCAAAGTGTGACTTTGTCTTAAAGAAAAGGGATTTTGAAGATGTGTAGGTAGGAACATAACATTGGCCTTTTTCCCCAATGCTGGGTGATGGATATTCCCAAATTTCCACATAAGGAATCCATCACAGGGCTAACTTTTCTTTCACTCACCTCTGTGGGTTATTGCTTTAGGAAGGAGAAACCAGAAACCAACTCTATTTCCTTTTTCTCTGACATTTATCTGAGCAAATGATTAGATTATTTTAGTTAATCTTCCTAACTTTTTCTTTCTTTTGCAACCTGAAGCAATTTTCTCTCATAATACAAGGAATTATTGGTTATTCTTCTTCTGCATCTTTTTTTCATATTCATGGATAGAATAGCTGCCCTTTGAACAAGACAATTATTCCCTAAAAGACAGAAATGAGCTTGCTTCCCCTATGGTTCTGAAGTAATTATATAAACAAAATTTTAGAATGCAAGTGAGAATAGCAAAATAGAAAGAGTGGTTGGCAGAGTTAATTGGCTGATCTTCTTATGTAGATCTAATTTGGGATGTCAATTGAATTTTTGTAAATCATTGCTTATTTCCTTTGAGAATTATTTATTGCTCTGTGTAATCTGAATGTATAATACATAGTTTGTTCACTTCTGCATTATAGCTTGATTGAGAAAATCTATTTCTATCAGGGAGAGATAAAAAAAAAAAATTTTGAATCACTTTTTTACCCTTCCAGTATTGGTTTAGAGAAGATATACAGATGTAAATGAGACATAATGAATTGTCAGATTTATCATGGTCTCATTATTCCCTGACACTGGAGAGCCAGCAGAGGCACCGTGGGAAGAACACTTTGAGGATGTGAGCTTTGTTCTGCGTTTTGCCACTTACTAGTTGAGACCCTGGCAAACTCAGTCTCAATTTTAAATCCATGAAATAATGAGACTGACAAGAGTGTTCCTTCCCTCCCTTCTTCCCTATCTTCTTGGTCTTCATCTTTTTCCTCTTCTTCTTTTAGCAGACTATATATTGCCTTTGAATTAGATAAACATCGTTGGCATCTTAATTCTGCTGTTTGATGACACAGGCAATTTGCCAGGGGCCTCTGGGCCTCTGTTTCCTCCACTAAAACGTGGTAATAATATGTACTGGCAGTGCAATTGTGATGATTAAGTGAGATAGTTTTGTAAGCAGCTGGTATGATAAAGTACATATTAGACCCTCAATATATGGTAATTGTTATCTCATAATGTAGCTGTGAAAAGCATGTGATAGAATATTTATAAAAACCCTTTCTCCACATAAAGAGTGGTATAAACTTAAAATGTGGAAGGAGTGAACTCCTGGCTCATCTTGTGTGTCTGATTCTCTTGAAAGTGTGATAGTGCCTCAGGCTCCACCCTCTTTCTCCCTCCCCAGAACTTGCAAAATGTCTACTTACAAACCACTACTAAACTTAATGGTTTATAACAAGGATCTACCATATAAAACAGGGAATGCTTACTCAGTACTAATAACCTAAATGGGAAAAGAATTTGATAAAGAACAGATATATGTGTATGTATAACTGAATCACTTTGATATACACCTGAAACTCATACAACATTGTAAATCAACTACATTACAACATAAAATTAAAAAATTTAAAACAAAAACATGAAAATAAATTTAATAAGTTTACAAACTTGTAAGTCAAATGGGTTTTATTATGGAATAATTTCCTTAACATTGAAATTCAAGCCAGGATCTTATTTGGTAAAGTTGAGAAGTATCATGAAAATCAGATTCCCAACTTTTTTTGGTGTAGAGTCATACCCACTTACTGAATCACCTCTCCTTGCCTTCTTTGCATCTCTCTGTATAGTTATAACTGGTCATATTGCCAGTTATCTTACAGATGAGAACCTAAGATTAATTCCTTTACCTCCACCCAATGACACCCAAAACTGCCTCCTGTGGTTTGCTGTGTAAATCTTAGACAGAATTAATTTCCTCCCCGTACACGAGGGTCCCCCTCTATATCCATGACTTTGGTAGAAGTAAATAGGACATCAGTTTGATCTTCGGTTCATTATTCCCTCAGTGTTTGAAGTTTTGTGTGTATGCACTTATATATTTATCTTAGCACTGACAAGTTGTAAGCACATAATACATATCAGTTGGATAAGTGATTGAATGAAGTTGAATGAAGGTGTGCGTGTGTGTGTGCATGTGTGTGTGTGTGTGTGTGTGTGTGCTGTTTGGTAACATATCTAGCTATAAAGAACCCTTTCTTCTGCTTTATCTTCCTGATATTTCTTTTTTTCTATCAACTTATGCCCACAGATGCCATTTATTATTTAAAAGTAAAAATCATGCACACTCTTTTATTTTGAACCAGAAAAAAGTTAGATCCAAGACATTAATACATGAATGCATTTTCATATAGATTCAAATTGTAAAATTTATCTCAGCAAAGTGCTAAAGATCTTCTTCATTCAACCCCTTTGCTTCCCAGAAGTAACCAGGACTGATAATATTCTGTACATCCTTCTAATCCCCTTTCTATAAAATTACTGCTGCTGCTGCAGCTAAGTCGCTTTAGTAGTGTCTGACTCTGTGAGACCCCATAGATGGCAGCCCACCAGGCTCCCCCGTCCCTGGGCTTCTCCAGGCAAGAACACTGGAGTGGGTTGCCATTTCCTTCTCCAATGCGTGAAAGTGAAGTCACTCAGTCGTGTCCGACTCTTTGCTACCCCATGGACTGCAACCTACCAGGCTCCTCTGCCCATAGATTTTCCAGGCAAGAGTACTGGAGTGGATTGGCATTGCCTTCTCTGCTATAAAATTACAAATATGTATACAAATATATATATTTTTTCATATAAAGGAAGTGATATCATATGCATTGTTTTACCATGTGTTACTCCCTCAGTCATGTCCGACTCTGCGCAAGGACTGTAGCCCTCCAGGCTCCTTTGTCTATGGGATTCTCCAGGCAAAATACTGGAGTGAGTTGCCATTTCCTTCTCCAGGGAATCTTCCTGACCCAGGGATTGAACCTGGGTCTCCTGCATTGCAGGCAGATTCTTTACCATCTGAGCCAGTAGAGAAGCTACCACCTTGTTGATCAATGTGTCTTGGGCTCTTTCTATTAGCTTTGTACTATCAACCATCTATTAGTATTTTAGTAGGTACAGAATAATCCAAAGTATGGCTGTCTTGAGGCTTATTGATCACTTTGTTCATAATAAATGTTTAGATGTTTCCCTTAATTTTTGGCTGTTATAAGCCATACTGGAGAATTGAATATTCATTGGTATACATAATGTGAGCATCTCTGTAGGGCAGATTCCTAGGCATGGATGCTAGTCATAGAACATACACACTTAAAATGTTGATACATGCCATCACAGTGCTTTCCCTCAAAGTTTAGTCAATTATTTACAATTTCATCAATGATTTTCCAGGGAGGCCCAGAGCATTTCCACTCTAAAGAGGAATATGGCTAATTACCTCCTCATTACAAGTCATGACCTGATAAATTCAGTGATTATATATACACTGATAGTATAATGCAATGAGTTAGCCCAGAATGTTGGCTCTTTATATCAGATTACTATTAAAAATCCCCTTGAATAAGTAAGTGTTCCTGAGTTAGTGGTTTCACTTAGTATGACCACAAATTCATAGATACAGAGGGAACTGACATGGGTTGAAGGAAAGGGTGGGGCAAACACTTTAGTATTCACCAATATATGAGTATCAGCACCGATGACTAAACAAAATCTGAAAAGAATATACTCAAAAAGTACTGCATGATTAAAAGAAAAGGTGGAAAGGACTTTTATATTGTTTAAGCAAAAATTAATCAGTGTTATGGCTTGCATTCCATCATGGCATACAGAGGGGCAGAAGCAATTAAAACATTACATTAGCTCAACACTTATGAATTTGGGCTATAAGCATGCACTAAAAAAGCACCCTAGAGAAGCATGGAGGCTCAGAATTATCTTTTTATTCAACATGTGCTCTATTGTCTTGGGGACTCCAGAATCAGTGGCAAAACTCTCACAGCTAGGCTAATGACTTTAATAAGACTTGCTTTATTTAAAAATAAATCCAAAGCAGAAGCCAGAAATGGACCTGCTGACAAATATTTTTTCTGTGTGTGTGTGTTTTTTTTTCCCTGTGACATTGTGTCATGGGTTCCTAATCTCCACTTCGACTGTACGAAGGGCAGCATTGCTCTTGGCAAATGCGTGTTATAGGATGCTGTTTCTATGGGGCTTCTTCAGTCTTCTTTCTCTGCCCTTTCTCCCCCAATGTCTAGCTGCCAGGGCCTCGCCCTGGAAGGTCATCTGCTACGTCAGCTCTGACTTCCTCAGACCGTTTCCTTCTTCATTCCTATATCCAGTCCCCTTCATTGACTTAGGACAACATTCATTGACACCTGCTCTGTGCCCAGTTGCCCACATCATGCCAGGTCCTTGGAGGTAGGAAGACAACCCAATTCCTGCTCCCAGGAAAGCCTCAA
Organism: Neotragus pygmaeus; assembly: GCA_006410875.1. NCBI lineage: Eukaryota > Metazoa > Chordata > Mammalia > Artiodactyla > Bovidae > Neotragus > Neotragus pygmaeus. The sequence goes on from SJYV01008730.1 coordinate 1,020,159, forward strand.
GTTGATGGAATTTTCTTGAATTAATTTGATAAATTGATTTAAGGTCAAACACTATGTAAAATAAAGTCTAAGTAATATGTCACTTATAACATCCATAATTTAACAGGAACCTTAAAAGACTGCTGCTGCTGCTGCTAAGTCGCTTCAGTCGTGTCCGACTCTGTGCGACTCCACAGTGGCAGTCCACCAGGCTTCCCTGTCCCTGGGATTCTCCAGGCAAGAGCACTGGAATGGGTTGCCATTTCCTTCTCCAATGCATGAAAGTGAAAAGTGAAAGTGAAGTCACTCAGTCATGTCTGACTCTTAGCAACCCCACCGAGTGCAGCTTACCAGGCTCCTCCGTCCACAGGATTTTCCAGGCAAGAGTACTGCAGTGGGGTGCCGTTGCCTTCCCCTCTTAAAAGACTAAGTATTACTAAAAACTTCAGCCACTGTGTTAAGACAACTGGAGCACACTTTTTATTTTTCTTGTGTTGAGAGTCACTTTCTTACCCAGAAGGTGAGCAGAAAAGAATGGACATTTTTCTTAGGTGGGCTTGTGTATCAGGTCTGTATATCACACAGACCTGTTACAGATGTTAACATTTATTTTTTGTATTTATTGCGCCAATCTCAGTTTTACACATATGATTTATCTTTCCTTCTCAGATAGAGAATTCATAGCAATATCCAAGACCTGTGTGGAATCAGGCAAAGCTTATTTGAATAGGATTTATATTTCAGTCAAGCACTTCCCTCTTCGCATCGAAGAAAGCAGCTCCCACCTCGTGAGGCAGAGCCACTGCTCCTGCAACACCTGAGCTGTGCTCTGCACAGCAGGACTTACAGAAATGGCAACAGAGAGCCCAGAGTGGGTGCAGACTGATGTGGGGAATGTCCACACATTACTCTGGGGAGACAGACCTGTAGCTGTGGATTGTGAGGACAAAGGTGATGGAAGAAATGTATTAGCCTGGATACTTGAGGCTCTGCAAACCTCAGAAAAACAAAATGATTAAACCAAAGCAAACATCACCATAGATATATAACTGCTTTTCTCAACAGCAGACTCAACATTTTCATTTCCTGAAAGTAAAGCAAGAAAAGCAAATGGTACCTTATTTCACATGTAACAATATTGTTATGATACACTTAAAAATTTGTTAAGAGGATAGATCTCATGTTATCTGTTCTCACCACAAAAGAAAGGAATACAGTTTGAATTTTAGAATTCCTAGAATTTTCAATGCCAACTCATCTTCTGAAGCAATTCGAACAGACCTCTGTTCTGCAGGAGGGCCACCAGCTCATTCTCATCTCCTTCAGAAGTTCAGACCACTGAGGAAGACAGTGTTAACTGCCGAACAATATATACTCTTCTTTGATTCCCTACTGCTAAAATCCCAACTTCATCTGGAGAGACAATATGTCCAATTGAACGTTTGCTCCAGACTCCCTTGTGGCTACAAGTGACAATGTAACCTAGCACTGGCCTATGAGATGTTAAGAGCGGTTACCACTCCATCCAACCTCCTCCTTCCTGGAATGTGTTCTCACAGCAGCACAACNTTGCCCTGCTTCATTCTGCAGTCCTAAGCCAAATTTGCCTGTTACTCCAAGTGTTTCTTGACTTCCTACTTTAGCATTCAAGTCCCATATAATGAAAAGGACATCTTTTTTGGGTGTTAATTCTAAAAGGTCTTGTAGGTTTCATAAAACCGTTCACCTTCAGCTTCTTCAGTGTTACTGGTTGATGAACGAGGAACTCCCAGGTCAGTAGTTGCCCAATATGCTACTGGAGATCAGTGGAGAAATAACTTCAGAAAGAATGAAGGGATGGAGCCAAAGCAAAAACAATACCCAGTTATGGATGTGACTGGTGATAGAAGCAAGGTCTGATGCTATAAAGAGCAATATTGCATAGGAACCTGGAATGTCAGGTCCATGAATCAAGGTAAACTGGAAGTGATCAAACAGGAGTTGGCAAGAGTGAACGTCGACATTCTAGGAATCAGTGAACTAAAATGGACTGGAATGGGTGAATTTAACTCAGATGACCATTATAGCCATCCTAGTAGGCATGAAATGGTACCTCATTGTAGTACTGGTATCTCATCAAATTTTAAAAGTAATAGTCAAGAGACATCCTGGGATGGGTTAAGGACACATTCAGCTTGACTGCTTGCACTGGAGGGCTCTGACTAGTGTCTCTCAGGAGAGGATGGGTTTCACTTGACATTAGGTGGGGTATGAATTCTCCAGCACTTCACATGCTTTAGAACTCCCTCCACAACTTATTTAACTTCTGTAGGGGTTCACCCCTTCATGTCACCTGCCTAGGTCCTGTGGGCATGAGTTTGAGATCACTTCTATACTTGCTATTTCTGCATCTGAATATCTTCATTCTACCGGTTGTTGTTTTTGTTGTTTAGTCTCTAAGTCATGTCTGACTCTGTGATGCCATGGACTATAGCCCACAAGGCTCCTCCGTTCATGGGATTCTCCAGGAAAGAATACTAGAGAGGGTTGCCATTTCCTTCTCCAAGGGAGAAGGGTTTGGCAGGCAGATTCTTTACCACTGACCCATCTGGGAAGCCCCTTTACTCTATTACTGCTTAAAAAAAACTGAATCATGATATAGTTTAGAAATATTTTGAAATAATGTCTTGGAGATTAAGCTTTCTGAAAGCAAAATTTAAGTTAACCAACATTCTTTTTTTTTTCCTTTCTATTCAATCAGGGCCTTAAAAATGCTTCTTCCACAGAAGCATGTTTGACACATAACATTTGGGATTGTGAAAAACCACTGACCAAAGACTGCCAGGAATACATCTTGCAGATATAGTCCATCTTCCCTGTGTTGCTTTCAGAAATTTTGAGATTTGCTAAAAGAACACATAGTCTGATAGTCTATGAAATGGTCAGAAACAAGGTGAATCACATTTATACAGCCAAGTCACTGAGGATTAGAGGTCCTTTATAAACTGAGATATTTTGGTTTTATATCTGTAATAACAGGACTCTAGAATATCAAACAGGTAGTGAAGATTGATTACAGAAAAATGTTTCAAAGGAGATCAATACATTTAATAAGAGACAAGAAATAACCTGTTTTCAGAGTGAACCAGTGTCTGTCAGAAACCAGACAGTTTTCATTTAGAGAAAACTGTAACCACAGTTTGGAATAAGAGGCTATCTGTGCTTAGACTGGCAAGACAATTGGAGTGGAAGAAAAGACGGGAATCAAACTATTCACAAAGTAAATAATCCTTTAAAAATATGTTATATGAACTACTTAGCACTTGAAATGGGGCTTCCCTGGTGGCTCAGTTGTAAAGCATCTGCCTGCAATGCAGGAGATGCAGGAGACTCAGGGTTGATCCCTGGGTCGGAGGAAATTGAAACTCACCCCATTATTCTTGCCTGGAGAATCCCATGGATAGAGGAACCTGGAGGGTTATAGTCAATGGGTTTGTTAAGAGTCGGACACAACTAAGCATGTATGCATAGCACTTGAAATATTAGCCAAACCACTTTCTTTTTGCTTTCACTGAGTCCCTACTCAGTGAAATTCAGTATGTGGATAAATCAGAAGTAAAATGTTTGCAAATCCAGATGCTTTATCTATTCTGTGTTTATGAACTTTCAGGTTTCTGATGTTTTAGCATTTTTTAATTTGTTTGTTTGTTTGTTTTGTCTGCATGTTTAGAATCTTGTAGTCCCATTTCCTGTAGAATCTTGTAGTCCCATTTCCTGTATGGTAGATTTTGGGGCATTAGAAACCTGTTTCCTAAATTCAATAAAGATAGGTTTTCAGCATCAGACGCACTGCAACAATTGTACAGGGTGTAGCGAAATTTGCTTTTAAGAATTAATAGTATTTCCCAAAGGATATATTTTCCTGTCAAACCTAATCCTCATGATCAACAACTATAGCTCCAAGTAATTTTTTACGATTTCTTTTATTCACGTTTTTCTAAGCTTATTCTTACATATCCTCCAGGGTAACTTTTATTACAGGAATTGCTGGCTTTTCTGCCAAAAAAAGAAACATGCTTTATATTTAGATGACAAAGTAAGAGAATCAATGTTGGGTTTTTTCCTAGTGGTATTTTAAAAAACATGAGACATTTTTATACTTCTGACTTTTTCCCCAATTGCAGCCTAAAGCACTGACAGTAGATCATCTCATCTTTTTCAATAACTGGTGATAAATTACACAATTTTAGTCAATACTCTTCTGATGAACTTTAATAAGTAATTTAGCCTATAGCTATACATACTACTAGGGTAATTGTTCCAAATGGGTCTGGGGCAATGTATTTTTTATTGAGTTCATTGAAAAAACAGAACCTATTTAGTCTTCTTTCTAGTGTTCTGCATGATATAAAATAATGACCATGCACTGGTCAGTCAGGATTTTTGCTACCAAATGTGTTGATATATGTGAGTCCAGGTGAATCAGGGAGAACCAAACATTTGAGCCAACTGCATTACAACCCACTGTGTGATTCTATACTTGGCTCTTCTGTTGAATCTCAACTGATTTCAGAGGGAGACTCAATCAAAAAGCAGGATTATGTCTACAAGTCTGTTTCTGTTCTGTAGATGGGTTCATGTGTGCCGTATTTTCGATTCCACATATAACTGATATATGATATTTGTCTCTCTCTTTCTGACTTACTTCACTTAGGATGATAATCTCTAGTTGCATCCGTGTTACTGCAGATGGCATTATTTCATTTTTTAATGGCTAATGCAAACTATTACATTTAGAATAGATAAACAAGGTCCTAATGTATAATACAAGAAATTGTATTCAATATTCTGGGATAAACCATAACGGAAAGTGTTCTGTTAGTCACTCACTTATGTCCAATTCTTTGTAACCCCATGGACTGTAGCCCCCCAGGCTCCTCTGTCCATGGGATTCTCTGGACAAAAATATTGGAGTGGGTTGCCATTTCCTTCTCCAGAGGATCTTCCTGACCCAGTGTTTGAACCCAGGTCTCCCATATTGTAGGCTGATTCTTTAACATCTGCACCACCAGGGAAGCCCAAACCATAATGGAAAAGAATATAAAAACAAATGTATATATGTGTATAACTGAGTCACTTTGCTGTATAGCAGAGATTGGCACAACATTGTAAATCAACTATGCTTCATTAAAATAACTTAAAAATATTTAAAGGAGGATCAGCCTTCTGCCTCCCCTATCCTGCAATACTCACCCAGAGCACACTCTGTCTTCCCAGCTGGCCTGGTCAGAAGGCCTGCTGGATCCCTTAACCTTATAACCTGTAGACAACTTCTTTTGGTACAGATAGTTTGGTGGTTGTGATTCCTTCATACCCCTTCATGCTTTCCATCCCGTTCCCTGAAACCTTTAAATGCCTCCCATGCAAACATTTCTATAGTGCATGTTTAATTAAGAATGTTAAACAGAAAGATTGGAAAATAAAAGTCACAAGTAGTATTAACACAACTGTATCCATTTTGCTTCAGGGAGTATAGCACATTGAAGTAATACAGGATAATAGCTAAGAGAGGGCTTCTGTTCGAATTTCAAAAATTGCACTTAGTAACTGTGTGACTTTGAACAAGTTACATAACCTTTTTGTTGTACAAGTTCCTAATTGACAAAATGAAAGTCTTAGAATTGTGAGAATTCAATCAACAAATACACAGGCAGATTTTAGAATCCTGCCTGGTGTAGTATGAGCTGTATAAGCATTTGCTGTTATCCTTAAGCAGTATTTTCTGTTTTTTCTCTACTGCATGACTCTAAAAACACAGCTGAGTAGATAATATGTTTCCAATGTGTATGATGCTTGTTTCAGTTAAGATCCTAATAATTTCACCCCATGCTGTGTTATTGTTTGCGTAATTAAAATTGTAATGACTGCATACTGGTCTATCTAGTGCAAGGGTTAACATTAAATTGATTTCACTTTCTTGTTATAAATAATGCCACAGTGACTATGTTTAACTAAATATCATTTTCCTTCATTTGAAATATTAATAAGGTAAAAATGACCAGAAGTGAGAATGCTTTCATATTTCAGAAGTATGTCTTTGAGTGGGATGTGCAAATTTCTACCATCAGTAGCAAGAAAACAACTCATCGGTGTTATTGTACACAGAAAAGAATAGCATGCTATAATCAAAATAATGTGCATTTTTAAATTATATTAAAATATTTTCATAAGTTTGGTTTTATAGTTGTATTTACTTTTTTGTAATGTAAAGTAATTCATTTACCCAATTATTTATTGCAGAGTTTTAATATTTTTTCTTGCTAATTACATTGTATTGTAGGACTACAAATATCCTTTGCTGTATTTGTTGGGAATATTTTCTTTTACTCATTGTTTTTCTTTGTAGAATTTTATTTATATGGGAATATATGTTTTAGACAGCTGGATCTATTTTTGTGATTTATTTATAATATTTCTAAGTGTTTCAGAATCCTGGAAAATGATTTAATTTGTAAAGATTTGATGCTGATTATGTAATGAAACTTATTTTATGGTAGGTAAGGTATAAATCTAAACTGAAACAGTGTTTACCAGTTAGTATTCTACAATTTCCCCGTTGTTTTGGATGGACTTCTTTTTACCAGATCTTTAGTGATTATGTACAATGGGATTGACTTTGGGCTCATATCATCTCCACTAGTGATCTCTTTCAGTTCAGTTAAGTTCAGTCGTGTCTGACTCTTTGATCTGTCTATCCTCTCATAAACAAGCCACTGCTTTAATTCTTTCCTTTCAAATACATTTAAACATCTGTAGAAGTAGAAGCAAGCAACTTCTTTCCAGGAGGGCCTTTTAATACCTCACTTTTAAAAAAGTATGTGTGTATGTTTGCTTTGCTTTGCTTTTACTTGGGTATAATTAACACACAGTGAAAATGACCCTTTCTGGTTCCATATTACTATAAATCTGTACAAACTGGTGCTGTGTGCTTAGTCGCTCAGTCTATGGGGATTCTCCAGGCAAGAATGCTGGAGTGGGTTGTCATGCTCCCGTCCAGGGGATCTTCCCAACCTAGGGATCGAACCTAGGTATCCCACATTGTAGGTGGATTCTTTACCTTTTGGGCCACCAGGGACGTAGTCATATAACTAGTACCAGTCCCCAACATTCTCTTGTGTCATTTTGTAGCCAATTTCTTCCTTCAATCCTAGGCAATCACTGGTTTGATATCCTTCCCTATAGTTTTGTCTTTTTCCAGAATGCCATATAAATGGAATCATATATTAGGCAAAATTTCAGTCTTCTTTATCTTAGCATAATGCTATTGAGATTCTTCTGTTTTGTTCCATACATCAGTACTTCACTTTTTTTTTTATTAAATACTACTATTTGCATTATATAGATGTACTTCAATTTGTTTATACATTCACCAGCTGTTAGATGTTTGGGCTACACACAGCTTTTGGCGATTACAAACCATGTTGTGATAAACATTTGAATGCTAGGTTTTATGTAGAAAACTGGATTTTCTTTAGTTGAATTTTCAAATAATAATTTTCAGTTCTAATAAGAATTCTATGAGAAATTTGATTGGGATTATATCTATAGCTATATGTATATGTATATTAAAGGGGTAAAGGACATTTTTGACATTTATTGTTCTCAATAAGGGAAAATAAATAATGCATGGCTCTTCTGTTTCTCAAACTCTTATTTTATTGTGTGTGTGTAGTTTTCTTCAAATAGCACACACACTAAAGATCTTTGTCAAACAGAATGCAGTAACTTAGTTCCCAACCTAGGGATCAAACGCATGCCCCCTGCAGTGGAAGTGTGGAATCTTACCATTGGACTGCTAGGGAAGTCCCAGGAACTACATTTTTAACCTAACATTGTTAATGGGTACATCATAATTCTGTGTTAATGTGAACAAGATATTTTTAAGTGATACTTTCAGATAGCTATTGCCAAATTATAGAAATATCACTCATTTTAATGTTCATCTTGTATTCAGCTACTTATCTAAATTGTATATCATCTCAAATGGTTGTTTGCTTATATCTCTGAATTGTCTTTATATACAGTCATGCCACTTTTCTTTTCTATTGTATAAAACTGCTATTTCTGTTTCATACCTTTGATTTAACATACTTTGGAAATCTTGTTCAATGTGGTAATGGTGATGATAAAGATTTGTGTTTGCGGTGATTTTCATAATCATAATGCTAGTAGTTCATGATTAAATATAATATGTTAACTACCAATTTATAATTTTAAGTATTTTTTAAATATTACTTTTATGATGCTTTTAGGAAAGGATGGTGTTGTTTTATCAAATTCATTTGCTACATCTATTGATGGTCATAAAGATTTTTATATCTAACAGTTTAGGATTATATGTAAATATTTCATTATATTGAACTATCCTTACATTACTAGAATAAAACCTACTTGGTCATGTTGTATTATTATTTGAACCTGTATTCTCTGACTACATGAAACAGTTAATCAGAGACGCTATCAGAAACTTTTTCAGCATTGTTTTGAATGAGAGATATTTACTTAATAAAACTCCTGGCTTTTGCAAGATGCCCCATTTGCCTGTTCCCCTTTGCTCACAACAGCCTGCCTGCTCCTGCACATTTCCATCCTCAAGAAAGGAAATAAATACTTGAATGAGTATCATCAATTTTGACATTTACTATTTCATTATATTCTTACAGCTCCTTGTCAGGAGAGTATTATTAACACTGGTACTTTTAAAATAAGCAAAAAGAAGCTCAGAGAAATTTGGGAATTTCTCAGTGTCATACAGCTAACAAATGGCAGCCTATAATTCCAATTCAGGTTGCTTTGTCCACCATACATACGTCATTTTGCCTTTATCAATGGAAATAAACAAAAAACAATCTCTATTAGGAAGAGAAGAGTTTTATTCTGCCAAACTGGGGACTAAAACCCAGGAAACACAGATTCAAGAAGCACTTGAATTTGATCCCATCAGACTACATAATGGGGGAGGCTTATATAGGCAAAAACTGCAAAATTACACAAGTTGTTTGTCAAGAATTATAACTGAGCTGGCAAGAAGCTAAGTTCAGTTCAGTCGCTCAGTCATGTACAACTGTTTGCAACCACATGGACTTCAGTATACCAGGCTTCCCTGTTCTTCACCAGTTCCCAGAGCTTGCTCAAACTCATGTCCATTGAGTCAGTGATGCCACCCAACCATCTCATCCTTTGTTGTCACCTTCTCCTCCTGCCTTCAATCTTTCCCAGCATCAGAGTCTTTTCCAATGAGTCAGTTCTTTGCATCAGGTGGCCAAAGTACTGGAGTTTCAGCTTCAGCATCAGTCCTTCCAATGAATATTCAGGACTGATTTCCTTTAGGATGGATTGGTTGGATCTCCTTGCAGTCCAAGGGACTCTCAAGAGTCTTCTCCAACATTAGAGTTCAAAACTATCAATTCTTTGGGACTCAGCTTTCTTTATAGTCCAACTCTCACATCCATACATGACTATTGGAAAAACCATAGCTTTTACTAGACAGATCTTTGTTGGCAAAGTAATGTCTCTGCTTTGGAATAGGTTGGTCAGAGCTTTTCTTCCAAGGAGCAAGCGCCTTTTAATTTCATGGCTGCAATCACCAACTGCAGTGATTTTGGAGCCCCCCAAAATAAAATCTCTCACTGTTTCCATTGTTTCCCCATCTGTTTCCCGTGAAGTGATGGGATCGGATGCCATGATCTTAGTTTTCTGAATGTTGAATTTTAAGCCAACTTTTTCACACTCCTCTTTCACTTTCATTAAGAGTTCTTTTTCGCTTTCTGCTGTAAGGGTGGTGTCATCTGCATATCTGAGGTTATTGATATTTCTCCCAGAAATCTTGGTTCCAGCTTGTGCTTCATCCAGCCCAGCATTTTGCATGATGTACTCTGCATAGAAGTTAAATAAGCAAGGTGACAATATATAGCCTTGACGTACTCTTTTCCCAATTTGGAACCAGTCTGTTGTTCCATGTCCAGTTCTAATGGTTGCTTCTTGACCTACATACAGATTTCTCAGAAGACAGGTCAGATGGTCTGGTATTCTCATTTCTTGAAGAATTTTGCACAGTTTGTAGTGATCCACACAGTCAAAGACTTTGGCATAGTCAATAAAGCAGAAATAGATGTTTTTCTGGAACTCTCTTGCTTTTTCTATGATCTAACAGATGTTGGCAATTTGATCTCTGGTTCCTCTGTGTTTTCTAAATCCATCTTGAACATCTTGAAGTTCACGGTTCACATACTGTTGAAGCCTGGCTTGGAGAATTTTGAGCATTACTTTACTAGCGTGTGAGATGAGTGCAATTGTGCAGTAGTTTGAACATTTTTTGGCATTGCCCTTTTTAGGGATTGCAATGAAAACTGACCTTTTCCAGTCCTGTGGTTACTGCTGAGTTTTTGCAAGAAGCAAAGATACTTGTTGAAGGAAGATTGGTTGGGGTCTGAAATGGTTGCATATTTATAAGGGGAAAGCTTGAGATCACAAGGCTGCACTTGGCAGCTACTAGGTGACATTGTTTTGAGAGATATGGTGGTGTCTTTGAGTCAAATGCAGTTCAGAAAATTCAACTTCTCAGGGATATAAGAACATGTCTGAAAGCACCTCCACAACGGCCACCCAGCTCCATATTGGATTCCTAAACCACAGTTACTCCAGTTTCTTTTTAAAATGCATTCTTTTCTTTAAATGTAGAATGCATTCTTGATAGGCCACAAAACAGGCTGCTCCAGTTAGCACAGGATTTAAGTTAAATCATGTATAAGTTAGGATGACTTCTCCATACCTCAGTGTGTGCAAATTTCTTCCATAAGGCATGTGAGATTTAAAAGTCTCCCCTTTTACCTTCTGGTTTGGGATATAAGAGTCTCCCCTTTCATGTATGTAATAATTTATTTCTTCACAGTTTGATCTAACATTGCATCTCTTTTCCCAGAGGTTGTAAAATTAAAAAAAATTTTTTTAATGAATGGATAGAATTGTTAATAATTCTGCATTCTTTAACAAAAGTGCTGAGTATTTCTCTATTGACTGACAGTTTATACTTAACATGCAATGACTGCAGCTAATTTAAAATAATTTTCTTATTTATTTTTATATAAAAAAGAAAATGTTTATTTTTCATTAGAATACTGAAGTTTTAAAATCTTTTTAAATATGTTTTCTACATGTAATGTGAGGGGGTTGGATTAACTCTGTGCTTGCCTAACTAGTTAACAAATAACACCTTTTTAAAAATATAATTTTATTTATTTGTTTATTTTTGGCTGTGCTGGTTTTGTTGCTGCACGAGCTTTTCTTTAGTTGTGCAAGTAGGGGCTATTCTCTAGCTGTGATATGAGGGGGTTCTCATTGCGGTGGCTTCTTTTGTTGTGGAACATGAGTTCTAGGGCCCATAGCTTCAGTAGCTGTGGCTCCCAGGCTATAGAGCACAGGCTTAATAGTTGTGGCCCATGGACTTAGTTGCTCTGCAGCATGTTACCCTCCCAGATTGAAGCTGTGCCTCCCTCAGTAGCAGGCTAATTCTTTACCACCATGGAAGCTCTGCCAATAACAGCTTTTAATGGGTACTTTATCAAAATGAATTTCAAGATCAGATCAGTTTGTGAATGGTTGCATAAGATTTTAGCTCACTGGGTTCGTGAATATCCTTCAGTAAAAAGACCTATTTATCCTAGAGTTTCCCAAATTAATTTATATATGCTCAGTTATATTCCTTTTTTTGGATAACACATATGGTATTATTATCTGGGGGCATATATACCTTGAGGGCCAAATTTTGGGAAATGATGCATCAGAATTTTTCTGATTCTAAAAATTTTACAATGACACAAGGAAATTACATGTTCTAAGAAGTAGATTGTCATACAAAGGGACATAATCCAATAGGACAGAATTATCAAATCCACTCTACTATGATAAAACCAAGAACTGAATTTAAAAAGTGACATAGATTCTGACAAATAAGCCAAATTTAGCAAAATAAACTAGCACAGATTGGTCAAGAAACCAAATACTTTGCAAAAAGCAGACACCCCTGAGACACCCTTGAGACAATTAAAGTCATGTTGATGAGAAGCTTCTTAAATATGACAAGATAACTAATCAATAAAAGCATAAGTTATTTACTATAGTTTTTTTTTTTT
>SJYV01008730.1:1034337-1049774 GCA_006410875.1 Neotragus pygmaeus
TTTTTTTTTTTTAATTTATTTATTTTTAAATTTAACTTTACAATACTCTATTGGGTTTGCCATACATCGACACGAATCCACCACAGGTGCACACAAGCTCCCAATCCCGAGTCCCCCTCCCACCTCCCACCCCACAACGTCTCTCTAGATCATCCCCGTACACCAGCCCCAAGCGTCCTGCATTCTGTATCAAACATAGACTGGTGATTCGTTTCTTTACTATAGTTTTAAGAGCAATGAGAGGAAGGAACTGCATAGACCAGATTAAACTGTTACTAGCCCACAAGTTCTCTATACAAGTAACTTACAATGATCAGTACAGTTCAGTATATCATAATAACTCAACAAAATGTCAGACAGTTGTGCTGGAAAATCAGTTTAATTGTGAAGTTAGGCATTTAAATGAAAAAGTTTGATTAGCTTGACAATACTTTTTTCAACCAAACCAATTTGATATTTTTCCCCCTCTCCATAATTTTTTCTATTGTTAAAACATTGTCCTACATGGAATTACATATAACTATTTCTAATTATTTATCCCTATTTTTTAATTTTCAGTTTTGAATATTAATTTTAAAAGGATAATTGTATTATTCATTTATGAAAGTTAAGACTGGGGAAAGTTCCTTTTTAAAAAGTCTTCTGTTACTTCCAAATTCCTAATTTATCCCTCCCCTGAATATTTCCCCCTTGGGAGTCATGTTAGTTTTCTACATTTGGGAGTAACATAAATATACTACTGCATATAAAACAGATAAACAACAAGGATCTCCTGTATAGCACAGGCAACTATATTGAATATTTTGTAATAAGCAATATGAGAAAAGAATCTGAAAAAATATATGTGTATATATACATATATGAATCACTTTGTTGTACACCTGGAACTATCACAACATTGTAAATCAATTATACTTCAATAAAAAATTTTAAAGTCCTCTAAAATATAACGTGGTGATTTTATGTGCCATTTCTGGTTCTAAATGCCAAAACTGTAAATGTGCATGTATTATTTGATCCCTCTGTTGTACTTACAGGAATTTTTATTAAAGAGATAACACCATAAGTGGACCAAAATGAGTGTACAAATATGGTCACTGTAGCACTGTGGCACAGTTTTTAATAAAAACTGCAAATGATAAAAATTTTTATTAAACTGTGTTAATATTTATACAATAAAATGTGATAAATCCATTTAAATATAAAGAAGTTGTTCTTTGACATGGGAGGATATTTATGGTATATTGCATATATTTTTCAAATAAAAAATGAAATCACAAAGACTAATGTTAAGTACAGTATGATCTTATTTAGATCATATTAGAGAAGTGTGTGTTGTATGTGTGTGCATGCCCACATGCATGTAAGAATAGGGAGACAGAAAAATAGAGATATACAAAGATTTAGAAGGACCTTCATCAAAATATTAACAGAGGATTATACATCAATTGAAAGATGAGGCTTTTGGTGATTTTCGTTTTTCTTATTTTATTTTATTTATTACTTTGAGTTATTTTTCGCTGAGGGAAATAAAAGAGGCAGAAGAGGTGTCAATAAAAGAGAACCAGGAGAAATGGCCAAAAAACTTGGAGGAAATTATATTATGGCAATTAATCAAGAAGAGAAAATTAATGAAGATGTGGTTGGGCCATGGTTGAATAGATGACTTATTTTATTGGCAGTTGTAGTGCTCATTACTTCTAGTTTTATGTATCAACTAATAAAACCCTGGGGCTTCCCAGGTGGCACAGTGGTGAAGAATCTGCCTGCCAATGCAGGAGACATGGATTCAATACCCAAGTTGGGAAGATACCCTGGAGGAGGAAATGGCAACTCACCCTTGAATTCCTGTCTGGGAAATCCTATGGACAGGAGAGCCTCTTAGATTACAATCTATAGGGTCGCAAAAGAGTTGTACATGACTGAGCATGGACAATAAGACTCGATTTCTCTGACAACCTCAAGTTCAAATCCTACCTCTTCCTTGTAGAGCTGACTGACCATGCAACTCACCTATAAGAGTTTTCCTCTTTGAAATTAAGACAAAAATATTATGTTTCATCAAAATTCAGTAATTGTGTTCCTCCTTAACTTCCGCCATGAGTGCTTTCATCTGTCACTTAAACAGTACATCATTAAGCTACCACTTCTGGAGAGCTCTACTATTGCCAGGAACATTCTCAGTGCTTTACAGACTTTTCATTCTTATCATGATCTTATGAGGTCAGATTTTTTTATCCATTTTTATACAGTAGACTCAGAAAATCTTGTTGAGGTCACAGTGTCAGAGCTGGAATTCAAACTCATTAAGTTTCCAAATCTCATGTTTTTAACAGCTATACAGTATTGTATTTGAATGTATCTGTTGTTTTCCTCAATTAGAAACAACAGATAATCTCCTTGAATATATATCTCTACACTGTTCCTAATTCCAAACCAAGTGATAGACATTTTTGACTTATTATAATATAGTTATTTTTGAAAGGAAAAGTTTTTTTCTAAAAAACTCTTTTTATAAATGATATGTCAAAAATTTTATGACACTGCATTTGATACGGAAATGCATGAAGGAAAATAGTTCAGTTATTAGTGAGCTACATTTAAACATTTAAACTTATGTAAAAGTTAACTGTTCATTATATTTATATCAATAATGCCAATTCATTGCTATGTTTAAGTTACTCAAGCTTTTCATAAGTGAATCTCTTTCACTTTCTATTTCACAACAAGGACTCAGGCTTAATCAATCTGATTTATGCCAATATTTAATATCAGATCTTGCTTAAACCAACAGTGATTATCCTTTAAAGCATTCAATATAAAAGCAAGATGCCTTAGAATTAGCCTGATAATTTTAGTTTCTGCTGTGGCCTTGGATAATGTTTAATTGTTAGTTCTAACATAAAATCTTATTTCAATGTATATATATAGAAATATTTATTGCAGTTCGAAGAAAATATGGACCTTCGCTCTGCCTTAGCCAATATTTATTCCCCCAGCTAAACAAATTTTAGTATTTACCCGAGCAGGAGTCAAGATCTATTTACTGTAAGTCTAGGACATCTCACATAATTCCACACCAGATGGACACACATTATCCAGTGACTAACAGCACATTAGTGCTTCCCAGGTGGTGTTAGTGGTAAAGAACCTGCCTGCCAACTCGGGTTTAATCCTTGGATCAGGAAGATCCCCTGAAGTAGAAAATGGCAACCCGCTCCAATATTCTTGCCTGGAAAATTTCATGGATAGAAGGGCCTGGCCAGCTACAGTTCATGGTGCTGTGACGAGTCGGATATGACTGATAACTGAACACCCTACCTAAAGTGTGTGCTGTGCTAAGTATGGGCCTCCCCAGTGGCTCAACAGTAAAGAATCCACCTGCAATGCAGAGCCACAGGAGATGTGGGTTCAGTCCCTGGGTTGGGAAGATCCTCTGGAGAAGGAAATGGCAACCCACTCCAATTTTCTTGCCTGGAGAATCCCATAGACAGAGGAGCCTGGTAGGCTACCTAAACACCCTACCTAAAAAAATGCAATAATTCAATCAAAATTGTTAAAATGCTTTCCACTTTAAAAATCCCAACTATGGGTCAAAATGAATGTGTCCTTCCTCTCTGGGTCTCTCTCTCTCTGTCAAACAAAATCACAACACATCAAACACAGAAAACACAAACACATCAAGCAAGGAGGGTATAAAAAGGGCATTAAAATGTATGTTTAAAGTGTTTCTCTACTGCACACTTCTTTTTGTTCAGATTTCAGCTTGATCTCTGACCAAAGAAACAAGTGTTTCTTTGCAGGGCAGCAGTGTAATACTTCGCTTCTTGACAGTGAACAAATCTTTACGTTTAGAAGAATCATTGTTCTGGCAACACTCCTAGTATCTGGGGAGAGGAGAGCAGGAGCCCAGGACTGAGTCTCTGAGGGCTAGGGAAGCAGAGGGCAGCTGCCTTCATGCAGGAAGCAAGGTTGCAGTATCTTGCTTCAGGCAGTGTTTTTTTGGACATAAGAGAACACCAAGCCCTTATCCCTGGAAAACCATATTTCCAGCAAATAGTCTGCAGCTCTTCTACCAGTGTTTATCATATGCATATTCTAGTATTCAGTGCTTAAGGGAAAAAAGCAATACCGTAGAGAAAGTTAGCTGTGCCCTGTTCTCATGTGTGAGCATGCAGCAAAGCAAACAGATGAGTTTGGATAAATGAAAATCAATACACTCGAAAAGGCCTCTTTCATGCAATTGATTCAAGCTCATTGGGTAATAGCACAGCAGAATGTGAAATGGTGTTAACATGGCCCTGGCATAAATCCCATTTACAGGAAATACAGTAACTAAAGTGAATAAAAGCATGAGGGGATTTAATGAACCATAATGAACTCTTTACCTGGCCCTTTATAAATGCTTTTAATATGGTCTTATCACCATATCGTTTGAAACTTCAGTGAGGCAGGAAAACCCTTTATGGTATGTATGCTATTTTTCAAAATCTAGGAAGACAGAATAACAAACTGCTATTCTCTTTAAAGTTAAGAAACACTGACTGCTAAAGCTGGAAGGATCTTATTTATAGAAGTCAAAATGTAAGTCACCAGAGGCATCACTTATCACTCAGGGTCACACAGCAACTCGGTGGCCAACAATTCACCAGAAGTCGGGCAATACCAAGTGCAGTGCACTTTTTCTCTACAAGTGAGCTGAGAGAGGATGGCACTGTCAGTGTGTAGACAGTTGCCAACACCTGGGGAGGTTGTGAATAGGAAATGAGGCTATGAGAGAGCCCAACTGGCTGGTTTTTAGATCAGATTCTCAGCACAGTTAAATTTTTTGGAATTCTGATAAAGAAAAAAAAATTTTTTTTTACCTCATAGGTCTCTTTATAGGAATCCATCTTGCAAAAGCAATCCCCCATATATACAGACATTGATTTAAATGAGGGTGCTCATTCTGGTATTGTTTATAATAGCAAAATGTATAACAGAAAAGACCATCCAAAGGGTCGGGGCAGGTAAGTGATTCTAGGATGTCCATACAGTTATGAAGCTGCTAACAAACATATCAAGGGTGATTTACATGTACAGTCACAGGAAGATTTCCAGGATGCACTTTCAGGTATAAACAGCCAGGTAGAGTCGTAAAATAATATAACACACAGAATGGTGCTACTTATACTGAAAAATAAAAAACATTATGTGTGTTCCTGATACATCTCTCACTCTACTCTCATCTTCTGACTACATCATACTTCTGAATATGGAGCGAGGGAGGGATTTGAGGAGCAGAGAAATGGAATATGTTCTTATAAGACTGGGGGAACATATTTTAGTAACTCTATTATTTTTGTTGAAATGATACTTCATTATTATGTAACATAGTGTCTATGAGTATGGTCTTTGGAGTCAGAAAAACAGAATTTTAAATTCTAACTCTGTTTCTCAGTAATGATGTGATCCTGGGAACATTTCTTTAGCCCCTGACTCTCAGTTTCCTTTTCTATAATATGATAGTGATGATAACCTTCTCGAAGTTTGGGTGTAGGAACTAAGTGAATTATTCTGTGTCAAACACCAGGCAAAGTACTTGACAAGTAACCCTCAACAAATGGTAACTTCTATAACTGTGGTTATGGTTGCTGTTGTTGTTTCTTAGTGGCTAAGTCATGTCCAACTCTTTTGCAGCCCCTTGGACTGTAGCACACCAGGCTCTTCTGTCCGTGGGATTTTCCAGGCAAGAATACTGCAGTGGGTTGCCATTTCCTTCTCTAGGGGATCTTCCTGACCCAGAGATCAAACCTGCGTCTCCTGTGCAAAAGGTATCTCCTGCATTGCAGGCAGTTTCATTACCACTGAACCAACTGGTTGTGTTTATAAACATTCGAATTAAATAGAAAAGTACCAAGAAGAAAGAATGAATCAACTAAATTCAACCACCAAGTTTCCCTCTGTTATTATTTGATGTGTGCTTTAAAAATANTGCGTCTCCTGTGCAAAAGGTATCTCCTGCATTGCAGGCAGTTTCATTACCACTGAACCAACTGGTTGTGTTTATAAACATTCGAATTAAATAGAAAAGTACCAAGAAGAAAGAATGAATCAACTAAATTCAACCACCAAGTTTCCCTCTGTTATTATTTGATGTGTGCTTTAAAAATAAAACAACATTATTTATTAACTGCCATATAATCTACTCTTTTAATTTATAATATTCTGTAGACTTTTCCCCATGTCTATATATAAGCTACAGCTATATCATTTTAACAGCATAACTACATTCCATTGGAAAATTGCATGCAGTATAATTTATTTAATCAGTTCCTTATTGGTGCATTAGAGCTGAATTCAGTTCTTCCCTATCATAGATTTGACCACAATGAACATTCTTGTGGGAACATTTTCTCACACTTGTGCACAGATCCAAAGGAGGGGAATTACAATGGCTGGAAATGCTTGGGTGAGATGGCATTTCTGTTAAAGAAAACAATGTGAACTAGAATTGAGAGGAAGAAAAGTTCCTAAGGGAACAATGAAAAGTTCTTATTCAGTCCAGATCATGGAGTTTGGCATTTCTTTAACAGGGAGTCGCTGTTTCTGAACCAGGCAATACCATGATCAGAGTCAGGTTTTAGGAAGGTTGACCTGGAGGTTGGGCGGAGACTGGATCCAAGGAGAGAGAGAGAAAAGGAGTGGGTGCACATTAGGACAACATAGAAGCAGAACAAGAGTGAGTTAACGAGAGCTCAACAGGGGTGATGATGGTGGAATGGAAGGTGACAGGTTCCAGTACCCTGAAGTGCACAAGCAATGGAGGGTTTTGCAACATACTGTTGGTCTCTGACAGGTGGGAAGAGCCATTCTGCAGTTGCTGTCTCTTCATCAGCGCAGGAGCCCAGGGAGGGCGGGGAGGTTGTTCCCTAGACTGCTAACAGTGGCACCTCTGGGGGTGAAATCTCAAATGGATTCCATATTGCCCTTTATATTTACCTGCAATTGAAATTTTCTGCAGTGAATGTATATTATCTTTATTTGGAAAATAGTTACATATACTTATTCTATAAACATTTAAAAAATAGAGATAAACGTAGAATACAAACTAAAAGGATCCTCTCCCTCCCACTTTCTCACCAGCATCTTCCAGTGAATCACACTTAAGAGTTTTCTGTGTTAATTTCTGGACACTTATGTATTTTTATATATGTAAAAATACATATATATTATTTTTACAAATATGGGATCCTTCTAAATATTCATTGTTTGCTACTCTGTTTATTTGAGTGCTTTCTTTTCAGTGGCTGCAGTGTATTTCATGGCATGGGCTTGGGTGACTGGGAGAAAGGTAGTATTCTCAATAGAGGCAAAGCAATGGAAAAAACAAGTAATAATGGAGGGAAAATGAGCAGTTAGTGGTTGATATGAGGTTGAATATCCAGGTGGGTAGCTGAAAGATGAAGANAACTCCGGGAGATGGTGATGGACAGGGAGGCCTGGCATGCTGCGATTCATGGAATCACAAAGAGTCGGACACAACTGAGCGACTGAACTTAACTGAACTGAATGGAATAATGGGTTGCTATCAACTAAGATGGGTAAGTGAGCTTCCCTAGTGGCTCAGATGGTAAAGCGTCTATCTGCAATGCAAGAGACCCGGGTTCGATCCCTGGGTTGGGAAGATCCCCTGGAGAAGGAAATGGCAGCCCACTCCAGTATTCTTGCCTGGAAAATCCCATGGACCGCAGAACCTCATAGGTTACCATCCATGGGGTTGCAAAGAGTCCGACACAACTGAGCAAATTCACTTTCACTTTCACTTTCAAAATGGGTAAGGCTACACCTGTTACAGGCAACAATCAGGGGAACAGGAACTCAGTTTTGAACGGATTCAGTTTACGAAGCCAATCAGGCATCCAAGTGTAGATGCCAAGTAGACATATGGATATAAGAATCTGGAGTATAAAAATCTGAACTAGACATATCAGTTTTGGAATCACTGGTATATAGATGGCATTCATAGACATGGGACTGGATGAGATCACCAAGGAATTGAATATGGAGAGAAAAACAGGAGGATCAAGGACTGAGCCCTTAGAATACTCCCACATAATGAGATTTGAGAGAAGAAAAGGAACCAGCAAAGGAAGCCAAGGAAGAACGGCCAAGAGAGGATGGAACACTGAAAACCAAGCAGGAAAAGTGTATCAGAGAGCAAGGGTGAACATATGCACCAAATGTTGTTAAGAGTTCAAGTAAAGATGAAGACTGACAACAGCCATGGGGTATAACCACACAGAAGTCATAGGTAACTTTGATAAGGGCCGTTTCTATGGAAGGATTTGAGAAAGAGCCCCACTAAGTAGACTGAAGAGAAATCAGGAGGCAAGGAATTAGAGACAGTGAGTATGGATATCACTTTCTAGGATTTTTGTTATAGCAGGTGCACAGAAATGAAGGGGCAGCTGGTGGAGAAAGTGGACTCAAGAGAAGATTCCTTTTTTAAGACAGGAGATATCATAGCATGTTCATAAGAATAATACAATAAAAATCAAAACAAGTCAATGGTGTAAGAAAGAAGTGGGGAGTTGTTAGAAGCACATCACTAGGTCCAGCCCACACTCCTGAATACCAGTAGGTGGAGATCACTGGGGGCTATTTTAAAGGCTGCTTACCACAATAGGGAACTTAAAAAACTAACCAACAGTAGCTGCTAGGAGTCTTTCCTTCACACTGTTTGCCTCCATTCCCAGGTCTGAGCAAAATAAAGCTCAGAAATCAAAGGAGGCAGCTATTCATCTTCTAAAACACTGCCTTGCCTGAGCACAGCATAGCCCCAGGGGCACTGTTTTTGTTTTTTTTAAGGCATACAAGCCTCTAACTGCAGCCTTTGGGCCTACATTTGTCTTCAGGCTCCTATTCCCCATACTACTTGTGCACGCAGCTCTCCTCGGCTTCCGTGGTCCCTCAGGGTACATCCTTCTTGAGAATAGTCAGCTCATTCATTGTCAGATGCCACCACATTTTCCTTCTCTGAGGCCTTGTGTCACTGCCAGGGACACAGTGCATAGCGCCTTCTGTCAGATCTCCCCAGGAAGGCGAGTGAATAACATGTCCTTCTCTTACTCAAATTCTAACCCATTCTGCTTCCACCAAGAGGCAAATAGAAGGTGGAATTAAGTAGATGAGAGACACTTCAGAACATTCTTAAACATGTTTAGACACAAATGGCCAAGCTTATGGGAAGAGTGCTGAAAGCCAACTTGAAGAAGTATTCTCCAAAACAATGAGTCCTGAGGAATTTACACCACACCAGGAACAATCACCTTCCTGGTTACTTTACAGAAGGGCCCACTTTACAGAAGGGTAGCTACACTCCTCTCCATGCTTACTGTGTTGGAGAATCTGCACCATGATGAGTAAAGGACAGGAAGGGTCTAACAGTCCAAAACCTCTTCAGGACCAACCAGAGACTTCTCTTCCTGGAACCTTCAATAGTTTGAAGGAAGAGGATTGTGTGAGGGCAGTGACTGGCTCGTGCTCTTTGGTGGCCTAAAAACCTCGGCTGGAATCCTGGCTCATTTTCTTACTCCCAAACCAGACAGCCTGCCTGGGGCATGCACCTGAGTCTCCTGTGTTTAATTCACAACCTCAGAGAAAGGATTACATGATGCAGTTCTTGACAGAGATTACAGGCCAAGGAGCTACCCACTCCATCTGGGAGACTTCTGCAGTTCCAGGGTCCTCACTGTGTCTGATTTTCAATACTATCCTAACCCTCTTAGCAGGGCTCTTCATTTTTCCTCATTCCTTCCCATGAAATCGCACCTTTGAAAGGTACCCTACCAGGAAGACCTTCTTGGAGAAGTTCTCAAGTGAAAGAGAACTAGCGAGCTCAACTGTGCTGTACCATTCAAGATTCTGAGGCCTCTCTCAGTGACCCATCCTGGGGGATGTTTTTAAATACATTGGGTTGGTCCAAAAGTTCAACTTTTGGGCCAACCCAATAGATACAGAGAAACACCTTGAAGTCCTCTTCCCAGATCTATCCCAAACTACAGTCTCTCTAATCTTGCCAATTTCTAGCCCTGGGCAAACCTAATCATCCATTTTATCCACTCCTGTTCCCAAGCTGTCAAAAATTGTAAAAGCCAGCTGACCAGCTCCATTATAAATCTCTGTTATTCCGCCTCAGCTGCTCACTAATCCTTTTATTCATCCTTATTAACTGTCTATCCTGCTCCATATGGCAGCAATTTCAATCCAGCCTACTCGAATCTTCAAATACCCCATCCCCTTGTTTCTGAGCCTCCTACTTCACTGAAAAACTTAACGTTCTCTCCCTCACCTCCCCCTGCTTTCATCTCAAAGTAACTTCATTGCTTCATCTGCTCTTCTGGACTCTCTCTAGTCTGCAGAGAGGCTGAATCCGAACTTCTCTTCTGTGCTAACAGCAATCCCAAGGCTTTGGTTTGAAACTGAGTAGAACCCTGTGGGGCTCCTGGGCACAAATCTTTCTGTCTCCCACCCTCAACCCTTTCTTGTTTGTAGAACATAGGCTTCATTCAGGCTTCCCTGGTGGCTCAGATGGTAACGAATCTGCCTGCAATGCAGGAGACCTGGGTTCAATCCCTGGGTTGGGAAGATCCCCTGGAAAAGGGGATGGCCATCCACGCCAGTATTCTTGCCTGAAAAATTCCATGAACAGAGGAGCCTGGTGGGCTACAGTCCATGGGATCACAAAGAGTTGGACACTACTGAGTGATTAACACACACACAGGTTTCATTCAGCCTCCAGGACCTTCCCTGAATAGCAAAGGTTCAAATCAGGGAAGGGAAGGGATGTGCAGACAAGGGCAGTCAAAAATCCAAAAACCAATAATGCAGCCTGGTTCCCTCTCAAGGGATATATATATATATAGCAATATTTTTGAGCTGTTTTGCAGATTCTGAAACCTGCACCAGGTGAAAGAAGTTATCTGCACACTGCCCACAAGCAAGTAGACACCAGACTGGTTAGAACCAGAAAGATGCTGACTCCCACTCACCTCACCACCAACCAATCAGAAGAATGTCCATGAGCTGATCACATCCTCCGCTTTGAACCATTACTATAAAGCTCCTCAGTACTCCCTCATGGTCAGGACACAATTTTAGCATTAGCCTGCTGAGGCTCCCTTTGCCTGGCAAAACAAAAGAGCTGTTTTCCATTCTTCATGCCTCTTCCTGGATTTTTGTCACATTAAGCAGCCCCTCACCCTCTCTTGAATGTTCACCTCTTCTCTTTATCCCTTAGGGTAAGAGGCCTTTGGGCTTCCCGTATGATTCAGGGGTAAAGAATCCACCTGCCAATACAGGAGATTGAGGGTTCAGTCCCTGGAGCAGGAAGATCCCAGGGAGAAGGAAACAGCAACCCACTCCAGTATTCTTGCCTGGGAAACCCCACAGACAAAGGAGCCTGGCAGGCTATAATCCGTGGTGTCACAAAACAGTCAGACACAACTTAGCAGACACATCAAAGATGCCTTTTCCGTGCATCCTCACATCAAACAACTCTCCTTCCACCCATCAACATCATATGCAAACACCATTTACTACTCACTGCTCTCCATCACTTGTTCACCTCTCAGTTCCCAAGAATGATGCTTCCACATCAAGTACTTCAGTGAAAAGATATCTCCAATATGTTTCTAGGTGGAAACACTATGGTCATCTTAGTCCTCCTCCTATTTGACCCCTCTGCAATGCTTAATTAGCTATCCTCTCCTTAAACTGTTGTGGTTTTTTTTTTTCCCTATGTCCTCACATCCTCCTTTTTCTACTGTGCCTTCTCAGTCTCCATGGCCCGGGCACCTTTCTCCTCCCAGTTCTCAAATGTAAATATTTCATATTGAGAGAGTCAATTCCTAGGCAGGTTGATAAGAAGTCCAGGGTTCCCAGAGGAGGAGAAAGGGATCTGGGGTTCTCGAGGAGGAGAAAAGGACAAACTTTTTTTTTTCTCTACATTCCTTAGTCTTAGTCACATAAAATGTTTTTTTCTTTAAGCCCAGAACTGATGATTACACAACAAACAACTCAGTTTAAACTCTGTGTGTGTGTTAGTTGCTTAGTCGTGTCCAACTCTCCACTGACCCCATGGACTATAGCCCGCCAGCATCTTCTGTCCATGGGAATTCTTCAGGCAAGAACACTGGAGTGGGATGCTACTTCCTTCTCCATTAAACTCTGTACTAGGGATTATATAACAACAATGTATCCTGCTTGAGGACAGCTTCGCCTTCCTGAAAAACCTTCTGACTAATCCTGATATCTTATAATGTATATTATGAGTGGATCTGGTAGGGTTTTTACAACCTTGAGATACTCTTTTGATTTACTATAATAACTAATTTTAAAAGTATATAACTCCCTTGCTAACACTAGTGAGGGGGGCACTCTCCGTCACCCCTCCGACATCTATGTCAGAAGCTTTTTCTGTTCCTTTTCATACCTTAATAAAACTCTGCTACACAAAAGCTGTTGAGTGATCAAGCTTTGTCTCTGGTCTCAAAGTTAAATCTTCTTTGGAAATCACGAATCTGACACCATTCAGCATAAGCTGTCAATATGTCCTTTTCCATGCATACTTCTCTTTGTGCAATCATATCTACTCCCTTGGGCCTAACTATTACCATATCAACACGAAATAGTTTTAAACCTATCCCAGTGGTACTGACCTCACTTCTGAATCTCAGTTAATTTCCAACTGCCTACCAAACAGATCCCCAAAATTGACTGCCTTCATTGCCAACTTACCAATTCTGCAGTCATTTTAGATCAGAAATCACCTTTTCCACCATGCCTCAAATAATCTCCTTCCCCTGAGTTTCCTCTTCTGACCTCCCCTTTCATTATTTTCTCTTCTTACCCTTTTTATACGCAATTAGGCTCCTCCTTAGTTTACCTACATAGAACTCCAGTTCCACAAATGACTGAAAGCCATTCAATCACCAAGGCTATTGATTCTTTTCCATTTCCACTGACATCTTTGTAATTTTGCCATTGGGGCTTTACCGTTGGTGATTCATCTTGAATGTCCTCAAAGCACCACCCTCCACAAAGGATGCACAGTCCTCCCTTAGTCCTCCCAAATATGGGGAATTGGCTCCAAGAGCCCCCAAGGAAGCCAAAATCCATGGATGCTCAAGTCACTTACATAAAATGGAGGAATACAATGAATATAGTTGGGCCTCCATATTCTTAAGTTTCACATCCACAGATTCAACCAACTGCAGTTGACTGAATTTGCAGATGTGAAAACCGAGCACACAGAGGACCAACTGCATTTAACACAGCAGTAAATGGACCACAGCAGCAGCCACAAGGAGTGAGATCAACCCATTGGAGAACTACAGTGGAGGCAAGAAGAGGTTCACAATGGCTGCTATAGATCACAAAGAGAACCTCCTCCACCACCCATAGGTCAGGTTACAAAGGGAAAGACCACTGATCAGGATCACAAGTCACAAACATATATACTCTTTAATTATTGCCTCCAGTTATATCAATTCTAAAGGAAACAACCCTGAATATTCATTGGAAAGACTGATGCTGAAGCTGAAGCTCTAATACTTTGCCCACCTGATGTGAAGAGCTGACTTATTGGAAAAGTTCCTGATGCTGGGAAAGACTGAGGGCAGGAGAAAAAGGGGTCAACAGAGGATGAAATGGTTGGATAGCATCACTGACTCAATGGACATGAGTTTGAGCAAACTCTGGGAGATAGTGAAGGAGAGGGAAGGCTGCCATGCTACAGTTCATGGGATTGCAAAGAGTCAGACATGACTTAGCAACTGAACAACAACAACGAAACTGTAAGAATAACAGTTATATTTAAAGACATAGACNTTTGAGCAAACTCTGGGAGATAGTGAAGGAGAGGGAAGGCTGCCATGCTACAGTTCATGGGATTGCAAAGAGTCAGACATGACTTAGCAACTGAACAACAACAACGAAACTGTAAGAATAACAGTTATATTTAAAGACATAGAATAATGCCTTGTCAAAAGAACCAAGGACACATAATTTCATGCAGGGCCACCAAGAAAGAATTTTTCTGCCAAGTATTATGAGGGTTCCCAGAAATGAGCACAATTATCTTGTTTGTTTTTCTAGGGCTTGTGGAAGTAGACATGGTAGACCAGGGCACCCTGCTCATTTGAAATTCAGAACTGCAATCCCTGTTTCCCACCTTGTTGGGAAAGAACATTCCTGTCTTAGTCTAGCCAAGGTGGAGCCAACTTTCCAGGGAACTCAGATGCAGGACAGAGGGCAGAAAAGAGATTTTTGCTAGTCACCTTCTGCTGATTCCAAGGTTCTTGTGATTTATCAAAGCATTAGGCAAGACTGGAACTGGGTTCTAAGCTAAGCATGTTTCCCTACAGGCAATGAACCTGTGAAACAGATGAGAAAGGGCAGAGACCATTGGGTGGCCATCAGCCAAGCGAGGCCAGCTTTGTTAACCAATGATTCAGACACGTTTGTCATTCCTGCCTTGTGCATGCAGGGGCTACATCTTAAACACTCACGACTTCTGTCTCAGCAACCCTACATAGAAATATGCAGCCTATTTCCCTTCCTTCCATGTCACATATATCATTTTTCTTCCCCGTTTCATAATGAGAAATAGGGATTGCAGGCAGTGAAGAGTCAGCCATGATTAACTGAAACAGATATCTCTGATTCACAGATCATTCACTTCCTGCTCTGGCAATCTGAAGAAGGAATCTCATTTCTTTGTGGTTATTTTAGTACCTTTGAATCTCGGTAATGAATGAGTTGTCTGCTGGTGAGTTTAAATTTTGGCAGTGGGTAGGAAAGAAGGGCAGAAGAGAATTTTGCAAAGACCATTTCCTACCAGGAAGCCCAAGTGGCACTGGTGTTAAAGAATCCACCTGCCAATGCAGGAGATGCAGATTCAGTTCCTGGGTTTGGAAGATCCCCTGGAGAAGGGCATGGCAACCCACTCCAGTATTCTTGCCTGGAGAATCCCATAGACAGTGGAGCCTGGCAGGCTATAGTTCATGGGGTCACAAAGAGTTGGACATGACTGAGAGACTTCCTTTGTTTTCTTTCTCTCCTACCAGACCAGGCATCCCAGACAGCTTCTCCCTGCACCATGAAGACTCATCTCATTTTATGGGCCATCAAAAGCTCTACAGTACTTCTCAAGCAGTAGGTTAAAGATGACATATTCCACAACTTATGGAATAACTACTTGGGAAGTCAAAACTCACCACATTGCTCTTTCCAAATGAGGAAGAGAATAATCTGAATTTTTTTAATGTGGAGACTGTTCTCCAGGTCATTTTTCAGTCTCTTCCACCAGTTCTGGGGAACAGGTAAATCAAATTGATTCAGCCAGATCCTCTTTCTCTGCCACAACAGTCCAGTTAGCAATGAAGTGATTGGGA
>SJYV01008730.1:1050019-1060364 GCA_006410875.1 Neotragus pygmaeus
GGGGGGGAGCGGTGGGGGACAATCTCGTGGGAGAGAAAAAAGGAAAGATGCAAATAAAGTCAGTCCTCATTCATTAGAACATGAATGCTGTAGAGTTGACTGCAGGGCCACACCTTGAACCACTGGGAGAGAAGAAACACTAGAATTCAACAACTTTGATCATTTAGAATATGCCCCTTCATCCCTGGAGAGCCACACCCAAGCGAAGCTGTCTTAGTCTGTCTCTTTTTCTAAATATTTACTTACTTGGCTGCACAAAGTCTTGGTTGCGGCACTTGGGATGTTCAGTCTTCATTGCTCCATGTCGGCTCTTCAGTTGCACCACACACGATTCTTAGTTGTAGCGTGTGAACGTTATGTTATGGTATGCGGGATCTAGGTCCATCCATGACCAGGGATTGAACCAGTCCCCCTGCACTGGGAATGCAAGAGTCTTAGTCACGGGACCACCAGGGAGGTTCCAGTCCTATTCTCTTTGAAAGCTTTTAGAACATTATATCCTGACTTGAATGGAAAGAGAATGTGTGTATGTGTGTGACTTTGTACTGCAGAGTATCTCCAGTTAAGATTTAGACAAATACAGGAGGTAAGTGCTAAAAAAATCCGTAGAAAAACAAAACCACAAGGGTTCATTCTGATTATGAATGGATCCAGGAGGGCTGGTCCTGTTCATTCTCGCCTTCTGGTTGCAGAGCATTTAAACATAAGATCTCTGTCCCTGGGTTGTTTTTATTTTGCTGCTGTTGTTCAGTGTCTAAGTTGTGTCCGACTCTTTGTGACCCCACGAACTACCCACAGCACGCCAGGCTTCCCTGTCCTTCACCATCTCCCGGAGTTTGTCCAAACTCATGTCCATTGAGTCAGTGCTGCCATCCAACCATCTCATCCTGTTGCCCACTTTCCCTGCCACCCTCAGGCTTTCCCAGCATTAGGGTCTTTTCCAATGAGCAGGCTCTTCAGATCAGGTGACCAGAGTATTGGAGCTTCAGCTTCAGCATCAGTCCTTCTAATGAATATTCAGGGTTTATATCCTTTGGGATTGATTGGTTTGATCTCTTATTCTGCTAAAATGTTTCATTTAAAAAAAATTTTATCAACAATCTCATTTCAGCACCATCTCTGGTGAGACACCATAAAAGCACTTCCATTCATATTTCACTAGCCAAAGCAAGTCACGCGGCCACACCCAACCTCAGAGGGAGTTAGAAAGTGCACTCCTGTCAGCCACAGAGAAGTACGCCCCAGCCAGGCAGATTCTACTTCGGAGTATTTCTCAAATCAGTCCCTTCCTGGCCACTGCTCCTGTTGAGTCATGAACTCAGTGCTTTGTGCTTTTCCGCACTAAAATGTAACAAAAGCTCCCAGCGCCATTTCCTACTGCCAGTCTGGCCCCTCTCCAACGCACTCTGCTGGCAGCTGCCAGAGGGCACTTTTGAAAGCACAATGTTAGCCCTCAGTGGCTTTCAGGTCCACGTTCAAAGCCCTTAGTGTGGCACAAAGGTTCTTATTGACGTGGCTACTGCCCACATCCCTGGCTCATTCCCATCCCTCCCCCACACTCACATGGCTGAACCTCATAATTCTTTCACTTCCAAGGTTTCCTTTTCTGTGCCCTGGAACATGTTATTCCATTGGGGTGAGATAATTTCCATCACTTCTTTTACTAGCTAACTAAATCTGAGCCTTTGAAAATCAACTCAAGAAACTTCTACTCCAGGAGACCTTCCCTAATCACTGCCTACCCAAGTCTGACCTAAAGCCCCAAAGCCCCCTGCGTACACTTTGGTCTGAGCACTCTCCATACTGTGAGGCCTTCATTTTACTTACCTGGTTCCCAGACATGATTTTAAGCTTTTGGAATTCAGGAAACAGGATCTGTGCAAAGCACTCACTAAAGACCAGTTGGATGGATGCATCAATAAAATCATGCCAGGCTCTGCACTGGATACCAGTGTCTCAAAAGTCAATCACACTCTGTATGCACATCACAAACATAATCTCTGAGACTGCCTNGGATCTGTGCAAAGCACTCACTAAAGACCAGTTGGATGGATGCATCAATAAAATCATGCCAGGCTCTGCACTGGATACCAGTGTCTCAAAAGTCAATCACACTCTGTATGCACATCACAAACATAATCTCTGAGACTGCCTCTGCTGCTGCTGCTGCTGCTAAGTCGCTTCAGTCGTGTCCAACTCTGTGCAACCCCATAGACAGCAGCCCACCAGGCTCCACAGTCTCTGGGATTCTCCAGGCAAGAACACTGGAGTGGGTTGCCATTTCCTTCTCCAATGCATGAAAGTGAAAAGTGAAAGTGAAGTCACTGAGTCGTGTCCAACTCTCAGCGACCCCATGGACTGCAGCCCACCAGGCTCCTCCCTCCATGGGATTTTCCAGGCAAGAGTACTGGAGTGGGGTGCCATTGCCTTCTCCGAGACTGCCTCCAGAAGGAGCCAAAGCAGCAGGAGAACTGAAGACGGAGAAAGAAGACAGGGGCAGTTTCCTACCAATTCAGTAAGTAAATGGTTTCATGTCCATTCCTTCCCAAGCCCCGGCCACAGGAGCACTTCCTCTGTAGTAAATGATGCTTGTCTTTCCCTTTTCTTTTCTCTCCACTGAAATCCCCTATCTTCTGTCCTTTCCTAAGAATCCTGAGGGATCTCTAGAACAAATGTAGAAACTTACTTTAGGTTACCCCTTCGAGATAACACACCTGCACCTTTAGGACACTATATCGCTATAAGCTACTTATAAAAGAAATTCATACCCCTGGCCAGGGAGTCATGTCAGGGTTGGGGACCACAGCAAGAAGGAAAAAAAAAAAAAAAAGGAATTTTTATCTATTTCTTAAGTCACAAATGGAAGGGTTTCCCTGGCAGCTCTCCTGAGCAAGTGCTGATCACCTGAACTTCCCTACACAGGTAGGAGGTAACTTTTCTGCCGTCTCCCACTAAAAGGGCACCACAGACAATGAGGAAAATGGATTGCTCCCTCTATTCCCAGGTCCCTAGAGCCTCCCAGGGCCTTTGGTCTGACTTTTCTAAACAAACTCATCAGGAAAGAACTGAGTCACTTGCTGAGGATTTTTATATCTCTTAAGTATAAAACTGAAAATGAAAACAGCCCATTTTCATGCTGGTTCCAAGAACCAACCACACACAGTACTTCCTAGAGGCTACACACATTATAAAATCACTAAATAAACAAAGAGGCAAGACAGAACAGTGATCATCCAATTTTCTAGCTCTGGAGGACCTTGGACTGGTCACTTAGCTCCTGAGTTTCTCTATCTGTTAAAGGGGTATGATACTAGCAGCTGCTGTCCTAATAAAACAAGGTGTCTCAATGTCAACATTATTAACTGCCTAGATAATTCTGTGTTGCGAAGAGCCGTCCTGTGCATTCCAGAGTATACAACACCATCTCTGGCCTCCAACCCCTATATTCCAGCCCTCCCTCAGTTATGAAGACCAAAACATTTCCAGATATTACCAAATGTCCCCTATGAGGGCAAAATCGCCGTTGGCTAAGAACTGCTGCTGTAAGCAAGATAAACAAATCAATATACACTGTGTGTGGACCTATTCTTGCCACACAGCAAATGCTCCACAAGAGGATAACAGACTAGAAAGACAGTTTGATCTGTAACAGGGAGGACTTCACTATTCTTTTAGAGCCCCTAATAAAGCTACACATTTCTGAATTGCCCTCCATCCTTAAAAGGCCTTGGTAACGACTCCATGTGGCATTGACCACCTGGCAAATCTGCAAGTACTTACGTTATTGTCTCTCCCTCTCCCTTGTTGAATGATACAAACAATTTGTTCCAAATAACGTTTATTATTCCCCTCAAAACTTGAATGCCTGCTCAGCCAAAGACACTGTACACTACAGAGAATATTTTTATTGGATTTTACAAACAATAAAAATCACCCATCTGGCCTCACTCACTTTTATCTTTGTTTAAAGCCCATTTTGTTAGAATATCAAAAAATTTGGTTTCCCTCCTACACAGGGAAATGTTAGTGCCTCCCAGTAACACTATGGCGCCTGGCACTTTCTATAGGCTTGGAAGTAACCAAAGTGGCCAATGCATTGACAGACAACTCCGGCTGCTAGAAAGTTCGTCTTTATCCCAGGCCTGACAGTCCCTCTCTGCACATCATTCAGTCAAGTACTGATTGTGTGGCTGCAAGTGCCATGGCCCTTAAGCCAAATACAGTCCTACTCCTTTCCTGCCTAAAAACAACCCGTTCAGTTCACAATTCCACATAGACAATGATGTCCTGGTCCCTAATAATCTTGGTCCCCCTCTTCAGATCCACTTCCCTGGTGGTTCAATGGCTAAGACTCCTCGCTCCCAATGTAGGGGATTCCCCTGTTCCATTCCTGGTCAGGAAACTAGATCCCACATGCTACAATGAATTGTCCACATGCCACAACTAAAGATCCCCCATGCTGCAACTAAGACTCGGCTCAGTCAAACAAGTAGTTTTTAAAAATTAACAGATGCACTTTAATTTATCAATAGACCCTCAAAATGAGGAATCCAAATTGCAGCCCCCACTCCAGGTGTGATATGACCCACAAAAAAAGCCAGCAGGACTGGACTATCACTGATCTACACCCGGTCAACCTTCAATATGGCCCACAACAGTCATCTCTTTAAGCAGACAAGGCCTCCCGCTTTAAGGCAAAGTAACAACTCAGGAATTTTTCATGCAAATTCCCTCCCAGCAAGTTGACTCCCATCCTATATACTCAAGGTCATCTTTTGAACCTATCATATTTAATCTTATCATCTTAAGTAGAGGCCAGAAAGTCAAGGCTTTAATCTTAGTCCTGCAAACAATGGCTCAACTACTTCAGTTCAGTTCAGTCACTCTCTTTGCGACCCCACGGATTGCAGCATGCCAGGCTTCNGCAGGAGACCTGGGTTCAATCCCTGGGTTGGAAAGATCCCCTGGAGAAGGAAATGGCAACCCACTCCAGCATTCTTGCCTGGAAAATCCCTCAGACAGAGGAGCCTGGTAGGCTACAGTCCACAGGGTCGCAAAGAGTCAGACACGACTGAGCATCTTCACTTTCACTTTCAAGGCAAACTGGGACAAGTTGGCCACCCTACCGAATGCAACTGGCCCTTTGTGCCTTCTGTTCACTCACAGATGCCGTGTCCTTTGTCTGGACTGTCCTTTGAGTCCTTCTCAACCAAGTGAATATTATTAATTCTCCAAGATCCATCATAATCCTTCTTGGGGTTCCTTTTGCTCAGCTTTCCTATGAGAACTTATTTGATCCTTCTCATATCTTTGTTGGTTATCTCCATCTCTTTGTGCCACTAACATACCTTGATTTTCTTTTGGGGGCTTTACATGGTTTGGATGGATATGACTCCACGCATCCTCAGGGGTGGGTGGGTCCTGGTTGGCTTAAGCCAATCCAAAGATTCCATCCTCAGGCACAGCAACTATTCAAACAAAGGCAAAGGAGAGAGTAAGAATTCTGAAGCTGACGGAGAACTACTAGAAGCTTCCTCTTGCCTCATTTGGATGAAGTAGTAAGAAGTTGTAAAGATAGGACTGCCTCAAGAAATGGTGCCAAAAGTTAATGCGGGGCCACCATGAAACCTTAATGATATCTTGTATTAGTTTGCTAGGGTTGCCATAACAAAAGAGGTTTAAGCAATGGAAGTTTCTTTTATCACAATATGGAGTCTAGAAACACGAGATCAAGTGGGAGCAGAGTTTATTTCTTCTGTGGCCTCTCTGACTTGTAGATGGCTATCTTCTCCTGCGTCTTCATATGGTTTTCTCTCTATATATGTCTGTGTCCTAATCTGCTCTTCTGAAAAGGACACCAGTGAGAATAAACAGGATTCACCCAGATGACCTTACTTTAACTTAACCCCCTCTTGAAAAACTGTGTCTCCAAAAACAGTCTCATTCTAGGTACTAGGAGTTAGGATTTTAACATATGAATTTGTGGGAGACACAATTTAGCCCATAACATACCAGCATCATGGAAAGAAGAGCAGAAAAATAAAGAGAAGCCAGAGCCTTTGTTATACTTTGAGCTGCTCAGTCCATTCTCATCTGGGATCATAAATATCTGTTTTAGTTATATAAGCTGATAGATTTGCTCTTTGGGATACCTTGAGTTTCGGTTTTACTTTGTGTCATTCGCTTTGAAGTATGCCTATGTGATACAGCTTTGTCACATTTTTGGTTATATGGCACTTTTCACTTAGTATTATAACTTATTTAGAGGTCAACCTACTGTACTTAGTTGCATGTAAACTTTTTCAGGCAAGGGCTCTGTTATTAACATCTCTTATCTCCAGCCCCATAGCAGGTACTTGGTGATGTATATCAAATGAATAAACACAGATTCGCATTTTGAGCAGGAAGCCTGGAAGAGCAAGACTAAGAAATGCTCCTCTCACCTTTCATTTTATTCATTTTATTAACTTTTTTGATTAGTGTTTTCTGGGCCATAACGTTAAAATGGCTGCAATTAAATCACTGAGCTTTGATCCCAGCATTATAAAACCATTGCTGGGCCCTGGAGACAAAGTACCTGGGAAAGGAGCAATCAGAAGCTCAGGACAACTAAGGTGGTAGAAAATGAAGGAATAGCAAAAATGATTGATACTGTGTTTGCAGAAATAAAAAATGTTCCTTCACTACATTTTGCATAATAAAAAGAGCAGAGAAGAGAAACTTACAATTATCCTCTTTGAACTGTCAAATATATGTGTAATTTTAGATGCCAAAGTTTAGAACAATGATGAATAATATGCTAGTAGAAATCACATAAAGGTATTCAATAAAAACACAGAAGTACACATGAAGAGGTATGTTAAAGTGCGTTTTAAAGCTCTTTTTTCATCAGAGCATAATCTCAGGGAAATGCCTGCATTTCCCAGGGAAAAAGTAGCATCCTCAGGATTGTGGTTTTTCATTCCAAAGCCAGATAAAACAATAGTTTTACTTTTCTCCCTTTCAACTTTCTAGCCCTATGGTTAAAGATTAATTCCTAAATGACATTTCACCATCATTTATCGTGTTAAAATGTTGTGAACTGTTCTTGTTTGGTGTACAAGTTCTCTGGACAATTACCTTCCTGTACTTTTCCACTGAAGGTAAGTTTGGCTTCAATCCATGCAACTCTTTTCCTACCTATTACAAGGAGCTATTACCACCATCCCAAACCACTAACTCTTTTTTTAAAGTCAGTTCATCTGGTATGAGGCTGAACTAAATGTATAACTTTTGACAATCACCTATGCTGAGTCCAGTTACTCCTTCATTCTTTGTTTCCAGGAGCCTGGGAAGAAAAAAAGCCCATGAACCTTTCTTGTAATACCTTCTGTTACCTAGCATGCCTCGTGAGATCGTCTTCCTGGGCTATCCTCCTCTTTTGGCTTGGGGAAGAGGTAGCTGAATGCATATTCATGGGAGTGTACTTGGGGGACAGAGGGAGGCCTGAGAAGGTGAAATCTTTCTCAGGAAAGGGATGCATGTGAGGCAGTTTTGACCATCTGTTCCTGAGAAAGGACACCCAATGGGAAGGACAAGAGGGGTGTCACTGGATCAGTGCAAGAGTCACATGGACGCATTTGCATGATAACAACTCATGGTAATTTAATATTATTTTTCTTTTATGTGTCTTATGGATTATTTCTTTAGAACTCTGCATCATGGTAAAGTACTTTAAATTCCCCACAGAGAAGATACCATCAAAAATTTTATTGTTAAGCCAGTTTTGAGGTTTAAAACATATTTGCTAGCAATTGGTAAACAATGTATTTTTTCCCTTTGATACTGCATATTTTTCTTAATGATACAATTCTGCTGAATTAACATGATACATGATATTTTAAATTATATATTAATCAAATTCAACATTCTCTTTACAGTCTCTTCGCTTTCCTTCATCAAAGGATCTTCCATCACGACCTTTCTTCCCTTATCCAACCAATTTATACTTGCTTATTAGATTAATTCTCTCAAAGTACAACGCCAGTTTTGTAACTTCCTTATCCCTAGAAATTATGTATATGTATGTATGTATGTATATATATATATATATAATGGAAATAACACATATATTATAGAAAACAACTGCTACTAAAAATGAGAAGACAGATATTCATCATATTTCTACACCAGGATATCACTTCATACATTTAACATGCATCATTAGCACAACTCACAAATACTTTCTGATTTGTTTATAATGATCTTCAATTAGATAAGCTATTATTCTTGGCAATCTCCTACTTTTAAAAAAGCAGCATTCCCTAATGAGAAAGCTGAGCTAATTACAAGCATGTCAGAACCCATGTCTAGAATTTCTCATCAACTCTTATTCTAAAAATATCATATATTTGAGACAAAAGAAATAGTGCCATCTATAAGCTTATTTAGTTTTTGGCAGAAATTCTTATTTCAAAAGCATCCCAAATTCTAATTGTATCGAGGGTTTTATTTTGCCACTTTAATTATATAAATTCAGGTCAATAAATATATAGTGTGTAAGACAACATTATTTTGTTTTTAACAACCCCTCCTGTTATGGTTATGTACTTCTATAAAACATTTATTAAATATCATGATCTTAAAAAATTTTCCACTTAACTTTATGTTTATCTATTCATATTCAAAATGACTACATATCATAATATTTTGAGGCTTCTAAGACCAGGTTGGAATGACTAACAGGTTTTGGGCAGAAAAAGCAAATCAAAAATTTAATGAATTATTTTATGAAGTGGGAGTCTGTTGCCCTTTTACTCTCTCATCTCATGTTGAATATATATTAATAATTTTCCTAATTAATAATTTTCATGTGCTCTTCTGCCCCTCCTCTCCTCCCCTTGTCCCAGTAGTGATCTAGATAGTTTTTTCATTCATAAGTATATTGATTCATAAGTATATAGTTACCTGTTACATGTGAAAAACACAATATGTGAAAGTGCTTTCCACTTTATTTATTTATTATTTATTTGGATCCAAAAATTCACATTGAGCAGATCCTGCTACAAAATAAAGTGGAAAGCACTTTCACATATTGTGTTTTTCACATGTAACAGGTAACTATATATATATATGTATCTATATATATACATATATATACAAAAATACAAAAATAAGAGTGAAGAGACCATTAAAATAATCCAGAAGGAGGAAATTATGCTGTAACAATAATGATAAAGTTAATTTGCTGAGTATTTATCATGTGTTAGGTCCCCTAACTAGAAAAGGCAATGGTAACCCACTCCAGTACTCTTGCCTGGAGAATCCCAGGGACGGAGGAGCCTGGTGGGCTGCCGTCTATGCAGTCACACAGAGTTGGACATGACTGAAGCGACTTAGCAGCAGCAGCAGCAGCAGGTCCCCTAACAGTTTACATGAATTTACTAGTTTAACATTCTCAGTTACCTTATGAAGTATTTCCCATTTCATAGAGAAGGAAACTGAGGCAAAGTGAGGTTAAGTAACTTGACTACAGTCACATAGAGGGTAAATGGCAGAGTCAAATCCCAACACAGAGAGTTAGACATGAGAGTCTGCACTAAAGAAATAGTCTGTCTTCATAGACAGAGGATTCACAGAGAGTCTTTTTATTAGCTGCTGTATATAAACATATCATTTTAATTGTGAACAAATATTACACTCTTCACAAGAGGGAGAGAGTGGAGCTGAGATTTCCTATAAGATCACTTTTCCACAGAGATTTTTCTGGGGTATAAGGCATTTAGTTGGTTATGAGTTTGAGCTCATCTTTCCAATTCAGAGTATGAAAACTCCCAGTATCCACACAAATGAAAAGATCAATTTATCTGATTTTCTCTAAAATGAAGTCCATTATTCTATCTTACTGTTCTCTCAACATAGAGAAAAGGCACAGAGACACTTTTACTCTTTATGTTAAACAATTTATTTAAGTCCCAAGATATTCATCCAAGTTAAACAGAGACGCAAACCATACGACAACATCATTCAAATTCTGCCGCCAGATAATCCAACAAGCTCTAGTGGAGGGCGGATGAACAAGTGGCCGCAGAGTGTGATCAGTCATCCCAAGCTGCTCCTGAAGACATCTGATCAGAGTGAAAAATTCCATTAAGTTATTTTATTAGGTTGAAGCCATATCTGAGTGGTCATTTCAGAGACAGGCTCAGCTCAGCTGGTACAACCTGGGCAAACAGACAAGCCAGAAACACTCACTAATAATGGCACCACTATCTTGCCCCAAAATAAACCCATGCATCTATGGGTACCTTATTTTTGACAAAGGAGGCAAGAATATACAATGAGGCAAAGACAGCCTCTTCAATAA
>SJYV01008732.1:0-18338 GCA_006410875.1 Neotragus pygmaeus
CTCAGCTTTCTTCATAGTCCAACTCTCACATCCATACATGACCACTGGAAAAACCGTAGCTTTGACTAGCATCTCTTCCTTTAGATGCCCTTAGTTCAGGCCTCTCTGGACTTTCTTGTTGCCAGGAGAAGCCTGTGCTCCCCATTTGATAGGAGGAGAAGTACACCTGCTCCCTTTTCTGTCTCCAGCCATTATTTTACACAAAGTCTTAATATGGGCTACCTGCTCTTTTGATTCCTATGTGAAAAAATTTAGTGATGAATACGTATATTGAGCTTTTAATTTCTTTGATCATTTATCCTTTGTAGTTTACCAGAACCGTAGCAATAAATAAGTAATGCTGTGGCTTCTTCACAGATAGATATCTCTTGAATAACAATCAGTGTGCTATCTACAGGATTTAGATACAGTACATAAATCCAGCCTCACTATTTGAAGGTTCTTCATTTGCGAATTTGCCTACTCATTAAAATTTATTTGTAGCATCAAAATTCAGTACTTATGGTACTTTCACAGTAATTTGTAGATGTTTGCATGCGTAGAGTGGCAAAGTATTTGAGTCACCTTCATGGACTTTCCCCTCTAAGGTTGAACAAGGTGACATTCTGCTTTCTTGTTTCAGCCTTCATATCCTAAACAAGTGTCCATTTCATGGTCTGTTCAGTGAAATATTTTTCACTACAAGCTTGTGCTTGTTACTGGTGATTTTGCTATTTAAAATGATCCCTACGCTGCTTTGAGGTGCTGCCTGGTGTTGTGATGTGACTTGTGGAGAGCATGCCTGTTAGATAAGCTTCATTCAGGCTTGAATGTATAGTCCTGTTGACTGACTTCAGTGTTAATAAATGTATTATATATTATTAATAAATAGCATGTCTTTAAATAGAAATACACATAGGAAAAGATTATGTATTGATCAGTTGGCAAAAATGTGACAAGAGGCTTGCAGGAACTCAATCCTGTACTTCTGTTAGAAACACTTGTTTGGTATTTATGACAACTTTATAGAACACAATTACTGTGAATAATGAAATTTAATTAAGCATAGTGATTTATAGAGACTTTAGGTATAACCGTTTCATCATTCCTTCTCTCTGAAACCATTGCTTTAGACTTGTTTAAATACATGCATAAAGAATTGTATTGTAAAATTTAATTTTACCGTAGGTTCAGGTTAAAAGTCATTGATTAACATTTCTAAACATTATCCTCTAGAAAATTAGGGGTTTCCCAGGTCGCTCAGTGGTAAAGATTCCACCTGCCAATGCAGGAGATGCAAGAGATGCACGTTCAATCCCTGGGTTGGGAAAATCCCCTGGAGAAGGTAATGACAACCCACTCCAGTATTCTTGACTGGAAAATTCCCTGGACAGAGGAGCCTGGCAGACTGCAGTCCATGGAGTTGCAAAGAGTTGGACACGATTGAGCAAATGTGCTCTAGAAAATTAATCTGTGCATGAAATGTATATATTGAATGCTCAGTGAGTGTTTTAGCGTCATAAACTTCTGGCATTGTAGTGATTCTGGTTTTGGAGAAGAGGTCAGTGTCAGTGCTAGGACTTTGGCATATTTAGTTATGTAGACTGAGGCACAGGAAAGAAAACCAGTTGAAAGTCACTTTCTGGTTCCTGCTTTGCTTGAAGCTAGCAAACTTGAAAAATACTGAATCTCTTTGAACTCTTTCACTTTGTCTGTGAAGTGAGGAGCATTTTCAATTTAAAATTTCTGTGATTTTCTTTTATCAGTATTATTCTTGACCTTAAATCATTTCCAGTCTTATCATGCTCAGTTGTCAAAAAATCATACAATTTAATGTCAAAATATATTAGCCGTCAGTTTGTTTTATCGACCTCAAGTTCAGTCTCACTGGTTATTGGTAAAAATGTAAGTCATGTATTTGATATATCTTGACATCATATACTGGTAAGATTCAGAAATAAAAGAACACTCTTGAAGTTTACATAATTTTTTTTTAGGGCATAGGATTCTGTTTGTTGGTGGTTGTGTTACATATGATACAAGTGTCCTAAGTCATACAGAAGTTTTCTCTAAAAAGTTTAAAATTAGGATTTTGAGAAGCAAAAATGTGCTTTTATTAATATCCCATTTATGAACATTTCCTGTATGGCAGTTTTCAAGTTTTAGATTATGGGTGCTTAAGTTTTTTTTTTTTTTTTTAATAAACTATTTTAACTATCTTTAAAATTTTTTCCCCTTCAAAGTATTTAATAGTTGATTCTGATTTCCTATTAATTATTGGATATTTATTATTTTAATTTGGTCATTGGCTTATTTAATAAATTATCATTAGAAACAATGAATTGCCTAAAATACTGTTTCTTTAAATTAATACCAACAGAAAGTGAAATTTTTTTCCCCTTAATTTCTATACATTTATTACTCTTTTCCACTCTCAAAATAACTCAGAAAAATCCAATCCAATAAAATATGATACATAAAAATTTTTATGTAAATCTATCAATTGGATATATTTAGCCTCTTCAGATATTCTAGAATTCCTGTAATTTGACTTTCCACTTTGTTATTACATATTTTTTATTGACTATGCTTTAAATCTGATTCTTCTACTTGGATTTACCATTATTGACCATGTCTATCTGTAAGAATCTATATTACTTTGAAATCTGTTTACGTGCCTCACTGTAAATATAAGTGAGTTATTTTTACTGGCTTAACACATTTCTTCTCTGTTCTCAATATAACACTCAAGTTATACAATGATAGTCATTTGTGTTGTTGTTATTCATAATTGAGAAGTGTTCTTTGTTGACCAATACTGATAACTATTTTAGAAATGCCAGTTGTAAACTTTCTATTTGTTGATAGGTCAACTGCTTACCCTCAGTCTCCTCTTCTCTTTACACACATTCTTTATGATTTGTTTTATGACCTTTGTTCTCTCTCTCTTTTTTTAATTTTGGTAAGTTGTTCTTAATATGTCATTTAACCTGTTTTAATCTTGTGAAAATATGCCTGTTAGGTTGGATACATAAAGAGCAACTTTTTTGGAGCTTGCATTTCTACCAGGCAATGTCCCTTATTTCATGCTGTTCTGTGCATCCGTATCCAAGTAAAAAATGTTCTTGTTAGTGTTAGACACACTTTAGACACAGTTACTAAAGCAAGATTGTGATTCTAGCCTTGAAGAAAACCTGTGTATAGCAGATTTACTGGTATATACATAGAGGTACTGCATCCATGCGTGCATGTGTTTATGTTTGTGTATTTTTCATTTATGTAGGTCACTGTTTTTCAATATGTTATTTTTAACCTGACTTCCTTCCAACTGTCTCACATTAAGAAATAAGGTGAAAGAGATAAATTTAAAGTATTTATTTAATACTATTTTGCTTTTCTATCTATCACCATGAATATAGTATCCTTTTTAAAAAATTATCCCTTTTTCTAACTTTTGAACTCTTTCTCATCATCCCATTTTAATTATTAAGGATATAATTTCACTGTTTCTTCTGTATCTTGATTACATGATCAACTTTTTTTGTTTTCTGCTGGATCATTCTTGTCAGTGTATAGATATAATGCTACTTCTCTAGTCTTAAAGAATAAAAGAATCTTCTCTTGACACCACTTTCCCTCCCAATTTCCACTCCCTTTCTTTTGTTCCCTTTTGCATCAGACTCCAACCTTGTCCGTGCCCACCATCCCTATTCTCTTTCCCAGTCTCTTAATTCTACTTTTATCAGTATCAGACTTCAGCTGACAGAAACTGCTTCTGTAGTAGTGCAGTTACTGAATGCAGCAGTCAGCTCTTTGTCATCATCCTGCTTCATCCACCAGCCATACTTGTCATCATTTACTTCCTCCTGCTGGGTAAGCTTTCTTAACTTGGCTTCACCAGTACCTCCCTTTCTTGGTTTTCCTATTTAGCCATCTTTGCTGGCTACTTCTCTTCTTTTAGGATGATGGAATGTCTCGGGGTCCATCTTTAAAACTCTTTCTATATTTGAACTTCTAGTATAATTAAAGTTTTCCTCCCAACTGTAGCTTATTTCTTAGAAATGGTTGATTATAGAAAAGAAAATGAAATGCTGCTGTTTTAAAACTATCTTTTGGACTTTCTTGACCCCGTCTTAAAGCTTGCAGCGAGACCTGTGGACCTTTGGGGGAGTGACTATCTATAGGCAAGGATTGGGAAAGTGGATAAAGCTGTTTTATTTCAAGATCATTGTAACATAAAGTAGTTACTCTTGGGACATGATGTATGTTCTTCTCTTGAAATCCTTAAAGATATTTTTTAAAGGAATTTTATATGAACTCGTGTAATGTGTTGGCATTATTTTCTGTAACCTCAATTACATCCATGTAGATATTTGCGAAGGATGAAATCTAAGAAGGAATGTTATGAAAAGATTCTATATCAGATCAAATTTTAAAGCCACTATTAAAAGCATAAAAGTAAAACATGCTTGATACATAAAATTTGAGAAATACAGTAAAAATTGAGTTAAAGCACCTATCATACCATTGCCTAAATGCAGTTTATATTTTGATATATTGTTTTCAATATAGTCATTATGCAGTTTAAAAATCATTCCATGATTATATAATGTCCTGCATTTTGCTCTTAGCATAGTATAACATCCATGTTTTCACAAATTTTA
Source organism: Neotragus pygmaeus (assembly GCA_006410875.1). Classification (NCBI taxonomy): domain Eukaryota; kingdom Metazoa; phylum Chordata; class Mammalia; order Artiodactyla; family Bovidae; genus Neotragus; species Neotragus pygmaeus. The sequence continues at coordinate 4,644 of SJYV01008732.1, forward strand.
TGAGCAACATGTTTACCTGTATTTAGTTTAGGTATACTTAATATATCTCATCTCATGGGCTCCTTTGTCTTGAACATTTGGGTTTTGATTATTTTAATTTGCATTTATTTTTATTTTTTGTTTTTGTGGATAAAGCTGCGGTGAGTATCCTCTGCATCACTTTTTTTTTCTGTTTTAGGAATACTTCCTTAGGATAGATTGCCAGAAGTGGAGTGACTGGGTCAGAGGGTATGAACTTAAAACATTTTTGTTTTCCTTTTCTTTTCTTTGAAATAAACTTTTTAATTTATTTGATGTCTGGTTGATTTATATTCATTATGAAAAACGAAAATCTTAGTGATTATATTTGGTAACTCAGAAAACTGTCTAAAGGCAAACTTCTGTGATCAGAAAAGTTTGGGAAATTCCTAAGGTTTAAAAAAAAAGCCTTTTAATCTTGGTTTATCTCAGCATTTCCTGTACTTAACTGAGCATTGAATAGGTTTTTTTCTGATATACTTTTTAACATTTTGTGGAAGTTTGATAAGGGTATAGTTCATGAGCTACTGATCTAAAATTTAAGAATATTTTGTTGGTTAGATTGTGTTGTGTTGGTCAAAGCAAATAAACTATAAACCTTTGTTCTAAAATTATTTTTAAAAGGAGATTAAAATAAAGCTATTTACTATATGACTTTTGTATGTCTTTATAAAGTCTCATAACTTTTATAATTTAAAGTTTCTATTGATGTCAAAAGAACATCTTAATGTCTGCATGGCATCTAATCTTTTTACAATCTGTATTAAAATTTGGAGTACAGACATATAAAAGTAGAAGATAATGTAGAATGTAAAAACCTTTCTTCCCCCCCTCATTTTCTCTACAGAATGTGAAAACCTTTGCATCTTCTGATAGCCTAGCCAAGGTCCAAGAAGTAGCAAGCTGGCTTTTGGAAATGAATCAGGAACTGCTCTCTGTGGGCAGCAAAAGACGACGCACTGGAGGCTCTCTGAGAGGTAACCCTTCCTCAAGCCAGGCCGATGAGGAGCAGATGAACCGCGTGGTGGAGGAGGAGCAGCAGCCCAGACGCCCGGAGGAGCACGCGGCGAGGAATGGGGACGTCGTGGGAGCGGAGCCTAGGCCTGGAGGCCAGAGCGACTCCCAGCAGGGGCCGCCGGAAGAGAACAACAACCGGTTCATTTCCGTAGATGAGGACTCCTCTGGACACCAGGAGGAACAAGAGGAAGACGAAGAACATGCTGGTGAACAAGACGAGGAGGATGAAGAGGAAGAGGAAATGGACCAGGAGAGTGATGACTTTGATCAGTCTGATGACAGCAGCAGGGAAGATGAGCACACGCACGGTAACAGTGTCACAAACTCGAATAGCATCGTGGACCTGCCTGCTCACCAGCTCTCCTCCCCGTTCTATACAAAGACAACAAAAGTGAGTACCTCTAGTCTGCTCTTCACCTGAGAAATGTTACATATTCGTGCCAATTGTGGTGGAACTTTCCTCACAGTCTTTGTATCATTGCAAAATTAATCTTCAGTTGTGTAGTAATAAAACGAACCAGTTTTTCTTTTTTTTTTTTTAACAGAAGATATTAGAAATCTTGGTAATGGGACAGTATTATTAAATGGAGAGAAGGCTCCTATTACTATGAAAAGTCATCAATACCAAATTTCATCATCAATTTTGTCCCTGGGACAGAGGTTAATAGGTTGTGTGCAGTGGAGAGGGCTGGAGTGAGACATGATTTGTGTGGATCAAGTAGTGAAGGATCTCATTTACCAAGTGCAGCTGGTCTGATGGGCTGTGTACTCACAGGCCTTACCCCATGGCACAAGTTACTAGAAGTTACATCACATTAGTTTTCTTATTAATGGTGATTATTAAGGTATATTCTTTGTAAACACTTTTCTCTTTGTTATGTAAACAAGATGAAATTGCTGTTTGAATATTAGTATTTGGTTATTGAGGAAATCTGAGTCTTTTCAAAAGTTAAAATACTTTAGACACCAGCATGTCTAAGATTATGAAATGTGCCTTCTGCATTATAAAACAACAAGAATGTATGGTGCTATCTTCACTACTACTCTTCTAGTTATTTTATTAAAATGAAAACATTTCAGAACCCCAGAGGAATTGGGTTTTTTCCTGACTCTATGCTAATGGAGCACTCCATTTGCTTCTCCACACAGTTTGAATACTGACCATAGGGTAACTACACCATTTTGGCATTTGACTGTGAAAAATAGAGATACTATGAAGATACACTTAGATTCCCAACTTCCTGTCAAGTTTATGCCACTGTTTCCCTTGCTGATAGTTTTCCTTTCCCTTTCCTTTCCTGGGAGATAGCTCTGTTGTATCTGCCTCCTTATCCCACTTAGTTGGTGGTAGCTCATGAAATTAGTCACAGACATCTTTTAAAAGGTGGACATTTAGACTCCTGTCTAAACTAGAGGAATCCTATCAATTCAGGGACTTAATCCAGTGCTGAGAAAAACAATTCCATTTTATACAGTCTTTGGAGGCTGGGCCAGTTAGAGACTGGATACACTCTTACTATCCACAACTATCACTGCTTCCCAGGGTTATCCTTGCTGGATAGACAGGGAGCTGCTGTCTAAGGGGGAAGGGGCAAGTGTTTGGGAAGCTGCAGTAAATATGGAATTGCCAGTGCCAATTCTTTGCTGTGGCATGTGGGTTTATTTCCTCAAAACATTCCTGGGTATATCACTTAAAATTGCGGGCAGGGACTGTGGAGAGGAAGCAGCATTTCTCTCACTTCCCAGTCTTTCTGTTATATTCCCTTTCCCCCATCAAATTGTAGTCAAAATGAAATGATACAGTGTTTGGGCTTTGCTTCAAAATAATACCAAAGGGAAGAAAAAGAAAGAGGGTATAGATTGGCCATGAGTGGCTAATTGTTGAAGCTGGTTTACAGGGACATGGAGTTCGTGGCTGTTCTACGTAGTTTACAAAGTATGTTTAAAGTGTTCTGTAATAAAAAATTAAGTTGTAAAGACTGAATACACACACACCCAAAGTTGAAAATAGAAGTTTTCTTTATGTATCTTGGTCTTATTGACTAGCTCCTAAGTCAACAAAGTGCTGACTTCTCTTCTGCATTGAATTTTATTTTCGCTGTATTTTGGTGCTATTGAATTTACAGGAAATTCAATAAGACATCATGTGCATTTTGCTGGAGTTAGAATTTATCTTAATCAATATTTTAGGCAGTGTTGCTATCTAATGGTCTATATAAAGAGGAGAGAAAGTAAGAAGAATTATACTCAGAATGAATGAGGTATGTAGCATAACTTCTATCCTGTTTTTCCCATCAGGCTTCTTCGCTTATAGATCTTTATGTTTGCATGCTTTCTGGTTCTTTATTATATAAAAATTAGATAAAAATCATGAATATCCATATAGAATAGACTGTGAGTTAAATATATCTTTGGAAAGGAGCATTTTAACTCAAATAATATTGTACTTATTTTACAGACATTAAAATAAATATTGACTGAAGTAGTTTATCTTCATACTCTTACTTGCTTACTTTTAAACTTTATTTCGCCCATAAACAACATACAAACAGATTTAATATCATCCTCTTTAACCTGACTTGACCAGCAATGAAATAGCTTAGACACGTAAATGCTTTCATTGCTATATCATTTTTGCTTCGCCTTGTGAATTTTAAACTTTCTAAAATATGTGTATCCCTAATTTCCCTAGCTTATCTGCAGGTTTACATTCTGTTTAGTTGTTTTGATCTAAGAAGGAATTGGCTTCAGGTGGTGGTTTTCATCCCTCTAACCACCCCTGTCTCAAGGTGTTGAAGTGGGGCTTTGGCTTGAACACCGCTAGTGCAGCCCCACCTTGCTGGTAAGGCTCAGATCTTTCAGAGTGCAGTTTGCTCAGTTCATGTCCCCATCTCTGGATCTCTCTTCCTCAGGGTTACTGTCTTAAAAGGAGTTTATATATATATCACCTTCTGAGGAGTCAGTTGGCGGAAGAGGGGTTTAGTGTTTAATTGCATTATCTTATTTAAGAAAGAAGTTTAATCAAAGCTAAGCCTTTCTCAACGATGCAAAGCTATCAGTGAGTTATGCTGCATTTTAAATGAAAAACTAGAAAGGCAGCTAGATGAAACATACCATTGTCCTAAAGGAGAAGTCATCATAATGAAAACTTGCAGGACACAGATTTGATGAGTGCTTTATCTTTCCCTTCCCTTCCAGATAAAACTGTAAACAGAACTTGAGATATATCTTATGCAGATAGCTACCTCCTTAAAAACAAACATACTGAACTCAAGTCTGTTTCCCCTTATAACTCTTGAGCTGTGAATACGCATCATTGTGTTGTACACACAAGGCCACAGGAGTGACAACAGTAGGGCTAGATGTGATTGTGTGTATATGAGAGAGAGTGTGTCTGTATTTGTGTAACACGCTTTTGATATGCCATTCATTTTTAGGTCATTTGCCTTCATAAATATGGCAAGAAAAATATAAAACTATTTGATTGCCAAGACAGAGGTACCCTTCTACAAAGTAGGATGTCAGTCTGAAATTAGCTTGTTTCCCATTTTGTTTGTTCTTGAAACACTTCTTCAAGATCATTCCCAACAACACCTTTTTTTTAAAACAACATTTTAAAAGCATCACCTAGTACTATGTTGCTTCAAAAGAAAATATCAGTCACCCACATGTATAAATCCTTTAAATATAGTAAATAGGGGAAAACTCTCATTATCTCAAAATTATTTTTTGAGCAGCTCTTAATTACTGATTATTATAAACATGACACTTTAAACTATTGATCATTATAACACAAGACACTTTTACAGATATTACCCTAAGCTACGGTTTCTTTGAAATCTTCTTAAACCATGACTTCAGAGAAGAGTAGAGATGTAATAGTTATTTTAAAAATTCCATTACAGTTTTACCCAGCGTATCTTTCAAATGTTTTTTTGTATGTATGTGTGTGTGTGTGTGTGTTGTGGGAAACAGTTTCTTAAACATAACCTTTGGACCACTAGACTTACTTATTTGTCACACCTCAACATGCTATGTACATACAAATATGATATTAATGAGAAAAGCCATTTTTGGTGCTTCATTGCATTGATCTTTTAAAGCATAATGAAAACTATTAAAACTCCTAGGACAATCTGTTTTCTTCCTAGTCACCAAAGATTTATTCTAATGGGGCCCTATATCCATAATGTAAGTTAGAAATTCCAGACTTTCATAATGTTAAAAGTCAAGGCTAGTAGCAGTCAAGAATTGGTGTTTATTATGTCCATAATGCAAGTTCCTATGACAGTTAAGGGCCAGCACCCCAAAATTTCACTGTGTAAGTGGCAAGAGATTTTAAGTCGGATCTGCCTAATTAAAAAAAAAGCCCTTTTCTTTCCATGTGCTATGCTGACTCCTATGGCAGAATTTGGCAAACATTACTGAACAGGATTTTCAGAATACAAGTCTGTTTAGGTTCTAGACTCTGTAGCGTGGTAACTTTCTAATACCCTATCACATTTTAAGTCAACAGAGCTGTCCTTTAGAGAGCACAGATTGCTTAGTTAGGTGCTTTTCTTTGTGATATTTAATGAGTATTGAACTTACGAGGATTCAAGGCTAAAGTTTGTAACAGGAAGAAGTGACAATTTGAGGCTGATAACATACCATTGCTGATAACATACCAGTCTCTCTGGAGTCCATCAAATGTGCTTCTTAATTAGGGGTTGTGTGCTATTTCTGTAAATTTTGTTAGTCTGCTTGCAAATTCTAAATTCAACCTGCTTCCCCAGGTAGGAATGCCCAACTCTTCCCTGGGTCAGCAGTCTTGGCATATTTTTGAAAAGCAAGAACTCATTTTCTGAAGAGATGTCTAGCCCATACAAAAGACTCCTTTCCCATATTTAAGGTAGAGTATCAAGTCATTTTCTACTAAAATGAAAAGCAAATAAGATGACCATCAGACCAGGTCTGGTGCCCTCCTGACCTTTTGTGAAGAGAGCCACGTTTGAGCACCGCTTCATGCTTCTCCCTCACCTGTCATGGTGCCTTCTGTTTGTTCTCACGTAGCTTCATTCCTCACCTCTCATCTGTCTGTTCCCCGTCCTGATTGTTAGATTTCTCCTGATAGCTAAGCACTTGTGTGTGTGTCTGTGTTGCCCCCTCCATGTGGGATCTTAGCTCCCCAACCAGGGATCAAACTTGAGTCGTGCCCTGCAGTGGAAGCCCAGACTCTTAACCACCGGTCCACCAGGAAAGTCCCTAAGCAGATTATTTTTCAGTTCTTTCCCCCTCAGATAAGACGTACGTGTTTTGAATATATATATATCTACATCTAGCTATCTATCTGTCTTCAAAGAAGCAGTATGTCCAGTGTCTAGGGGCCTGAGGCATTTTCTTGTCTGTAGGTTCTAAACAGTAGAGGAGCTAGGCACAAGGATCACTCGCCAGTCAGGGAATCAGAATTACAGTTTTGTTTCTGGTCCAGCATCTTCCAGCTACTCCCTTGAGCCAGAGTAAGTGGCAAACTTTGTAGGACAATGTGGCTAACATCTGAATTCTCCTGTATTTAGGTAGAGTTCTAGAAAACAGTGACCACATCAGGAAGTCCCTGACCTTGTCTTCATGTAAGACAAAGAACCGAATTTCAAATTCTGTTAGTTGGAGAGAGGTCCAGGGGACAGTTGTATTGAATAATATATACTGGGAAACAGCCCAACAAATAGCTGTGCCTCCGCCATTTGTGCAGGATGACAGATTGGAAAGGATTCACTCAGCCCAGTTTATAATCCAGTTTTAAATATGTGGAGAGGATGGTGAAAGCGGACAGGAGGGGACGCACCGGAGGAGATGAGTTTCCCCTACCATCGTGGAGTGAAAAGAGCTTTTCAGACCTGAGCTTGAATTCTGGTTTTCCTATTCATTATATGGCCATAAGTATGCAATCTCATTGAACTGTTTTCCTTATCTGTAAAACAAGACTATAACACCTGCTTCACATGTTTTTTTTGTAAGGATTGAGTGAAATGATTTACGTGAAGCAAGTAGTGTAGTGCCTGGGACACGCAGGTCGTTTGCAGATATAAGCCTGCAACCTCATTTTGTCTGTCTGTCTGTTATCCGTCATCCCTGATCTCTCAGAATACACTTCATTCTGCTGTGCAAGATACCAATCTGTGTGCTTTTTATGACCTTTAGTATTCAGTTATCATATCACCCTCTAGTGGAAAAAGTTATTAATAGAGAAACAGATAAATGCTTTTAAAAGGATATGCAGGAAGAGTGGGAGCATACTATAATAAGCTGGGCCCATCTCTAATAAAAATAGAACCCATTTTCAAGTGGGTGCTTTTCACAGCTCTTCCTAATTGATAAGTATGTATCATTTCCTTCTATTAGAATTTGTCAGTTTCTCTAAATTTTCTTCTTCTCAAACATCTGTATACTTAAATGCTTTGTGAATTTTACAACTGGATGCCAAAATGAACTTTAGTTTATGGTCAATTTCTGACTAATTCCTGTTAGTGCCGTTTTAAAAATACTTATTAACATTGTTTAAACTGTAATAGCTCTAAATGCTGGTTATATTTAAATCTGTATCCTATTTGCTGAAAATAATTAATTATTCATTTAAATTGTAGACCAAAATGAATCTCCTCACAGAATGGAGAATTTAAAAAACTTTTGATAGTGTTCCATTGATTTGTACTTTATGCAAATAATAAACTTCTCTGAGGTATGCACAAATACCACAGATAGTTATACTCAAAATATTCCCGAGGCAGGTTATTTTGTATGTATTTAATTAAAATGAATGATCTTTTTTATTAATGTTTTTGTTGGTGATAGGGAAGATAGTATGAAGAGGTTAAGGGAATTCTGTTTTTACTTTGGTAGGTAACTCCAAAATTATGTTTCAAGGGCCTATTATTCACCCAAGCCTCAGTCCTGCATTTCTAGCTGTCTCTTGGACATTGTCACCTGCGTGGTCCTCTGAAAACTAAAACTACTATTTCTTTCTTCCTACCAACTTCTTATTTTCCTCTTCAGATTTTCTGGCCTCTTAACATCCCAGCCTTCTATTCATTGGGTGAAAAAATTGTTTGACTTTTTCTTATTATCTAATTCTGTGGATCTGTGAATGTCTTAAACTCAGACATTTGAACACTTGATCTTCCTTTTTCTGACCCCCAGGCATTTGCAGGATAAAAATTGAAGAATCAGGTTTAAAAATCTCAAGAACATCTTTACTTAATGTTTCTGTTTGCCACCAAGCTATAACGCCATGTCCTTGACAAGTGTTTTGGCAATATGAATGATCGGATGAATTAAAAAAAAGCACTTTATTTTTGGCTGTGCTGGCTTTCATTGATGCATGGCTCTTTCTCTAGTTGCGGCAAACAGGGGCTTCTCTTCATTGTGGTGCGTGGGCTTTTTACTGTGGTGGCTTCTCTTGTTGCAGAGCGTGGGATTTAAGGCGCGTGGACTTGGTAGCAGCAGCCCCAGGCTCGGGAGCACGGGCTCAACAGTTGTGGTACATGGCCTAGTTAGTTGCTCTGTGGCATTTGGGATCTTCCTGGATCAGGGATCTTCCTGGATCAGGGATCGAACCCGTGTCTTCTCCGCTGGCAGACTGGCTCTTTACCACTGAGCCACCAGGGAAGTAGTTCTGTATGGATCAGTAACCTCAGTCTAAGCATCTGGTTCTCTGTTTCCCGCTGATGAAGCCAAGTCCATAGGTGAACATTTGAACGTTTTTGCAATCTTACCAATTTCTTTCTACTTGATTACATCTCCATTTCTCCCCTTGCCTTTAGTGAACTCTAGCCAGATCTTTCAGAATCCAGGCCGAATTCCATCTCTATCTTTACACCCTCTTAGAACTAGAAAATTCAATTTCTTGAACCCATTGTTTGCTCTCTGCATTATGCAGTTCATTTGGTGTTATTATCTTGTAACTTTTGGGGTAAGGGTTGTCTTGAGTTGACATTTACTTTTTTTGTTTTTTGAACAGTAGAAATTTGATGTATTTGTCTCTAGTGCTGATTCATGTTGAACATTGAAATTTCATAATTTATAATTTGAGCAATTCTCATTTCACCTCTTAAGATGTACCCAAATTAGATGTATAAATTATAAATAAGCATGCCATTTAAGTTTAGCTTAAGACTCAGATATTCAATATGAAGATAGTTACATTGAAGAATATTATAATTTTCAGTTACATTTAACAGTTGCTAATATTGCAATTAGCAATAGATTCCCCTGAGAATTTAAGAACTATGTTGCAAAGATACAGAAATCAATTGAAGGTAACTCATACTGTCATTAAAAATCATGTTTTTAAAGGAAATTAAATAACAGGAAACATTATAAATATATTTACTAAAATATAGAACTCAAAGCTATGTATATAATATGATTCTAACTATGAAACAAACATATAGTAATATATATATGTATGGGAAAAGGTCGGAAAGAATTAAATCAAATGTTAGAAATTATCTCTGAATGTGGTTGAGTTATTTTTATTTTTTCTTATATACTTTTCAGAATTTCCCAAGCTCATTACAGCAAACATATATTACTATTATTTATTGGGAGAAAAACTATATCTACTAGAAACCAGTTGTTATTCTACTTATTTTTTTTTTGGATAGCTTTCATAATGTGTAATGCTCCAATGGAAGGCTGGATGGAAAGACATCTCTCACCAGGAAGGACATTATGTAGTCTATTCATGAAAATGCAGCTGAATATAGTGGGGAGAAAAACTAAAACTGCCACTAGTTTCAGACGACATGTTATATAGAAAACCCTTGAGACTCTACTGAAAAAACTTTTAGAACAAATGATTTCAGTAACATTTCAGGATAGAGGATCACTGCACAAAATCTCTTGCACTTTTATGTGCTAATACTGAAATATCAGAGAAGTGAAGAAAACAATCATTTTTTGCAGTTGTATCAAAAAGAATAAAATGCCTAGAAATTAACCAAGGAAGTGAAAGATGTGAATGCTGAAAAGTACAAAATGTTAATGAAAGAAATTGAACACAAATACAAAGGTACTCTGTGCTAATGAGTTGGAAGACTATTGTTAAAGTGTCCGAACTATTGGAAGCAATCTACTAATTCAGTGCAGTTCCTAACAAAATTCCAATGGCATTTTCCAGAAATAGAACAAACAATCCTAAAATGTGTGTAGAACCACAAGAGACACTGAATAGTCAAAGCAATCTTGAGAAAGAAGAGCAAAGGTGGAAATGTCTCACACCCTGATTTCAAACTAACTCTTCCCAGCGCTCGGACTCAGGTGCTCCGCTGGCAGTTCTCTACGGGCGTCTTACCCGTTACGTTACTAGAGGAGGAGGAGTTAGGGTGAAGGCATCTTCGTTTTTAAGACGTTTGTTTAATATATGGTTTCTTCAGAGAGTTACTTAGAGTACCCTCGACAGCACGTTTGGCTCTCCCTGAAGCATGAATGTCTTGCATTTAAGATGAAGCAGCTTCAGAGACTGCCTTCTAAAGTACGATGCTACACTGCTTTCCCAGGAAGTCACCGCTGCTTTTCCTCCCCTCTCAGAGTCCCAGAGCCTCATTGCTTCAAAATGATTCATATGCAGCCTTAATCCCCTGTACGTCTGCTTCTTTACTTTGACTCTTGTCCTAAATCTCAGTCCCAACTGTGACGTGTCTTCTGGGGAATACAGTTTCCCTGTGGTTTTCATTGCCTTGGTTGCTGAAATGAGTGTCTGCCATCCGTAAATTATGATAAGAGCAAACCAAGTTGGATGAATTATGGAAGTAGAATACAGAGAAAAGAAAATGTTATTAGAGAATTTGGATTAGTTGTGTTCTAAATACCTACCTAATTTGTAGTCATGACACTATTATTTTGATTCTTCTTTGAAAATTTCCTTAAATTTAATACTGTTTAGTTTTAATTGAGAGGCATTGTTTCTTCTCTGTTTAAGATTAGAATTTTTTTGGGGGGGAAAGGGGCTATTTTTATGTCTGTTTTATGGAAAATCTTTGAAAACATTTCACAATTCTTTCAAAATCTTTTAGATGGTCTAAACATAAATGATAGTTCAAAAGAAAGCATGTAGAAATAAAGCCACAGAAAATAAAACCTGTTTGGATTTTTGTAGAAGTCATACATTAAAATGTTTAGCATAGTTAGGAAATCAGAGAAAGTATTATTTTTTACTATGAAATGTCATATATGAAAAAAAAAAAGAAATGTCATATATGAGTTAAGAATTCATCTGTTTCTTCATTGAACACTAGAGGGCCATATGGTACCTTATTACTGCTTTTAATATATTTAAATATTTAGTGGGTGCTTTTTATCTTACACTTTGTGTTCTATTACACTATTTCTTGCTCAGAATTAGAAATTAATATTTGGAGTAGTTATGTGCAGTGTCATATAATATGTGAGATACCTAGTGTTCCCTTTTTTTTTAACCAGAAGCTATCATATATTCATTTTGCTATTTTAAAACAACAGTGATAACAAAAAGTGAACAAAGAGTGAGCCTTGGGATGACAATACATATGTGCCCAAACTTACTGTGCTTTGGGAATATGTGTATGTTTTTTGAAGAGCTCTCAAATATCTGCAGTTAAGTGCATTAAAAACAGAAATCCTTTCACCGTTGCTCAGGGCATCCTCACTGTAGATGTGAGAAAAGAATGATCCCTCTGAAAGGCTATCTTTCTTGTTCAGATTTCCTCTTTTGTTAACATAGAAGGTAATATTCTTGCACATAGCCTGATCATCCTGAACTAAAGAATATTTGAGCAGATGATTCTTCTTCCTCAATTTCTTTTAGTCACTTGATTTGAAGAAATAAGAAATATGATCTGCAGTTCCTAGACAGGTGGTATGAATGAGTGAGCAAAGTCCTGACTGAGCCTGTAAGATTGTTCATGTTCTGATGAACTGCAGGACATGTGCCTGCCCTAAAAGGTACTAACATTTCAGTTAGGAAAGAAGGCATTGTGCAGGCTCCAAAAAACACTGACCTTGAGTCACATTTGACCTCCGAATTGCTATTACCTTTGATAGCTTTTAAAAAGGAAATTCATCATCTTAAATATATATAAAATATAGACTTGGTTAAATTTTTATTGCTCCCTCAGACATACTTTAGAGAACACTTTTCATTATTCTTTGGCCTTGCCTTTCTTAGGGATTGGAATGAAAACTGACCTTTTCCAGTCCTATGGCCACTACTGAGTCTTCCAAATTTGCTGGCATATTGAGTGCAGCACTTTAACAGCATCATCTTTTAGGATTTGAAATAGCTCAACTGGGATTCCATCACCTCCACTAGCTTTGTTTGTAGTGATGCTTCCTAAGGCCCTCTTTTTTGTACTGTTCTTCTGTGTATTCTTGCCACCTCTTCTTAATTTCTGCTTCTGTTAGGGCCGTACCATTTCTGTCCTTTATTGAGCCCATCTTTGCATGAAATGTTCCCTTGGTATCTCTAATTTTCTTGAAGAGATCTCTAGTCTTTCCCATTCTATTGTTTTCCTCTATTTCTTTGCGTTGATCACTGAGGAAGGCTTTTTTTTTTTATCTCTCCTTGCTATTCTTTGGAACTCTGCATTCAAATGGGTATATCTTTACTTTTCCCCTTTGCTTTTCGTTTCTCTTCTTTTCACAGCTATTTGTAAGACCTCCTCAGACAGCCATTTTGCTGTCTTGCATTTCTTTTTCTTGAGGATGGTCTTGATCCCTGTCTCCTGTACAGTGTCACGAACCTCAGTCCATAGTACATCAGGAACTCTGTCTATCAAATCTAGTCTCTTAAATCTATTTCACTTCCACTGAATAATCATAAGGGATTTGATTAAGGTCATACCTGAATGGTCCATGGAGTTGCAAAGGGTCGGACACGACTGAGCAACTTCACTGAATGGTCTAGTGGTTTTCCCTACTTTCTTCAATTTAAACCTGAATTTGACAATAAAGAGTTCATGATGTGAGCCACAGTCAGCTCCCAGTCTTGTTTTTGCTGGCTCCATAGAGATTCTCCATCTTTGGCTGCAAAGAATATAATCAGTCTGATTTCAGTGTTGACCATCTGGTAATGTCCATGTGTAGAGTCTTCTCTTGTGTTGTTGGAAGACAGTGTTTGCTGTGACCAAAGTCATAGCAAAGTAATGCTTGAAATTCTCCAAGGCAGGCTTCAACAGTACATGAACTGTGAACTTCCAGATGTTCCAGCTGGTTTTGGAAAAGGCAGAGGAACCAGAGATCAAATTGCCAACATCCACTAGATCATCAAAAAATCAAGACAGTTCCAGAAACATCTATATCTGCTTTATTGACTATGCCAAAACCTTTGACTGTGTGGATCACAATAAACTGTGGAAAATTCTGAAAGAGATGGGAATACCAGACCACCTTACCTGCCTCTTGAGAAACCTATATGCAGGTCAGGAAGCAACAGTTAGAACTGAACATGGAACACCAGACTGCTTCCAAATGGGAAAAGGAGTACGTCAAGGTTATATATTGTCACTCTGCTTAGTTAACTTCTTTGCAGAGTACATGATGAGAAATGCTGGGCTGGAGGAAGCACAAGCTGGAATCAAGATTGCTGGGAGAAACATCAATAACCTCAGATATGCAGATGACACCACCCTTATGGCAGAAAGTGAA
>SJYV01008733.1:0-15543 GCA_006410875.1 Neotragus pygmaeus
CTTTCTATTTTGTTCCATTGATCTATATTTCTGTCTTTATGCCAGTACCATACTGTCTTAATGACTGTATAATAACTTTACCAAAAAGGAAACTAAGTGAAGGAGAACATTTTGAGTTGGCTATATAATTTTATTTTACATCTGTAGGTCTCTTTATTTTTTCTTCTATATATGGATTACAATTTGGCATCATTCCTTCTTTTAGTAAAGCTTTAATCCCACCCTTTCTTGTACTGTTATTACCAGTAATTAAATCCAGCATCAAAACTATACATATATTTTTGTGCATTTGCTTTTTTTATATGTTTTAAAGAGTTTATTTATTTTTAATTGAAAGATAATTGCTTGATAGAATTTTGTTGTTCTCTGCCAAACCTCTACATGAATCAGCCATAGGTATACATATATCCCCTCCCTTATGAACTTCCCTCCCATCTCCCTCTCCATCCCACCCCTCTAGGTTGATACAGAGGACCTGCTTGAGTTTTCTTAGCCATACACAAATTCCCGTTGACTATCTATTTTACACATGGTAATCTAAGTTTCCATGTTACTCTTTCCATATATCTCACCCTCTCCTCCCTCTACCCATGTCCATGTCTATTTTCTATGTCTGTTTCTTGACTGTTACCCTGTAAATAAATTCTTCAGTACCATTTTTCTAGATTTCCTATATATGCTTTGCGGCTGCTGCTAAGTCGCTTCAGTTGTATCTGACTCTGTGTGACCCCATAGATGGCAGCCCACCAGACTCCCCCATCCCTGGGATTCTCAAGGCAAGAACACTGGAGTGGGTTGCCATTTCCTTCTCCAATGCATGAAAGTGAAAAGTCAAAGTGAAGTCTTTCAGTCTTGTCCAACTCTTAGTGACCCCATGGACTGCAGCCCACCAGGCTCCTCCATCCATGGGATTTTCCAGGCAAGAGTACTGGAGTGGGGTGCCATTGCCTTCTCCGATATATGTGTTAGAATACGATATTTATCTTTCTCTTTCTGACTCACTTCACTCTGTATAATAGGTTCTAGGTTCATCCACCTCATTAGAACGGACTCAAATGCGTTCCTTTTTATGTCTGAGTAATATTCCATTGTGTATATGTAAAGCAACTTCTTTATCCAGTCATCTGTTGATCGACATCTAGGTTGCTTCCATGTTCTACCTATTGTAAATAGTGTTACAGTAAAAAATGGGGTACATGTGTATTTTTTCAATTTTGGTTTCCTCAAGGTATATGCCTAGGAGTGGTATTGCTGGGTCATATACAGTGATTTTATTCCTAGCTTTTAAGGAATCTCCATACCGTCTTCCATAGTGGCTGAATCAATTCACATTCATCAACAGTGCACATTCATCATTTACTGCTTGTAAACTTTTTGATGATGGCCATTCTGATTGGTGTGACTTGATATGTCATTGTACTTTTGATTTGCATGTCTCTAATAATGATTTATATGAGTTGATATCTCATTGTGGTTTTGATTTTTATGTCCCTAATAATGGTTGATATTGAGCAACTTTTCATACGTTTGTTAACCATCTGCATGTCTTCTTTGGAAAAATGTCTGTTTAGGTCTTTTTCCAATTTTTGATTGCGTTGTTTGTTTTCCTGGTATTGAGTTGTTTGTTTTCCTGGTATTGAGTTGTATGAACTGCTTGTTTCTTTTGGAAATTAAGCCTTTGTCATTTGTTTCATTTGCCATTATTTTCTCCCATTCTGAGGGTTGTTTTTTCATGTTGCTTATAGTTTCCTTTGCTATGCAAAATCTTTTAAGTTTAATCAGGTCCCACTTCTGTTTTTATTTACATTATTCTAGGAAGTGTGTAATAAATGATCTTGCTTTGATTTAGGTCATTGAGTGTTCTGCCTATGCTTACATATAAGAGTTTTATAGTTTCTGGTCTTACATTTTGATCTTCAATCCATTTTGAGTTTATCTTTGTGTATGGCATTAGGAACTGTTCTAAATTAATTCTTTTATATGTAGCAGTCCAGTTTCCCCAGCACCACTTATTGAAGAAGCTGTCTTTGCCTCATTTTATATTATTGCCTCCATTGTCAAAAATGAGGTACTCATAGGTATGTGGGTTTATTTCTGGGCTTTCTATCTTGTTCCATTGGTCTATATTCATGTTTTGGGGCCAGTACTATACTGTCTTGATTACTGTAGCTTTGTAGTATAATCTGAAGTCAGGAAGGTTGATTCCTCTAGCTTCATTCTTCTTTCTCAAGGCTGCTCTGGCTATTCAGGGTCTTTTGTGTTTCCATATGAATTGTAAATTTTTTTGTTATAGTTCTGTGAAAAATATCATTGGTAATTTGATAGGGATAGCACTGAATCTGTAGATTGTGTTTGGTAGTATAGCTGTTTTCACAATATTGATTCTTCCTACCCAGGAATATGGAATATCTTTCCATCTGTTTATGTTGTCTCTGATTTCTTTCAACAGTGTCTCATAATTTTCTGTGTACAGTGGTTTTTTCTCCTTAGGTAAGTTTATTCCTAGATATTTAATTCTTTTTGTTGAACTGGTGAGTGGGATTGACTCCTTAATGTCTCTTTTTATTTTTCATTGTTAGTATATAAAAATGCAAGTGGTTTCTGTGTATTGATTTTGTATCCTGCAACTTTGCTAAATACATTGATTAACTCTAGTAATTTTCTGCTAGTATCTTTAGGATTTTCTGCTACTATCTTTAGGGTTTTCTGCATACTGTCATCTGCAAACAGTGAGAGTTTTAATTTTTCTATTCCAATCTGGATTTCTTTTATTTCTTTTTCTTCTCTGATTACAATAGATAGGAATTCCAGAACAATGTTGAATAATAATGGTGAAAGTGGACACCCTTGTCTTATTCCTGACCTTAGGGGGAAAGCTTTCAGTTTTTCACCGTTGAGAATAATGTTACTGTAAGCTTATCATATTTATCCTTTACTATTTTGAGGTAGGTTCCTTCTATGCCTGTACTTTGAAGAGTTAACTATAAATGGGTTATGAATTTTGTAAAAGGCATTTTTTGCATCTATTGAGATTATCATATGGATTTTATCTTTCAAATTGTTAATATGGTGTATCACATTGATTGATTTTTGTATATTGAAGAATCCTGGCATCCCTGGAATAAACCCAACTTATCATGTTGTTGAGCTTTTTTTATGTGTTGCTAATTCTGTTCACCATAATTTTTTGAGAATTTTTGCATCTATGTTCACCAGTGACATTGGCCTGTAGTTTTCATTTATTGTGTTGTATTTGTCCAGTTTTGGCTTGAAGGTGATGGTGGTCTCATAGAATAAGTTGGGAAGTATTCTACTTCACTTCAATTTTTTGAAAGAGTTTTAGAAGGATAAGCATTAGCTCTTCACTAAATGTTTGATAGAATTCACCTGTGAAGCCAACTGATCCTGGGCCTTTGATCTTTGGGAACTTTTCTCTCACGGTTTCAATTTCAGTGCTTGTAATTGGGTTGTTCATTATTTTTATTTCTTGCTGCTTCATTCTTGGAAGATTGAGCTTTTCTAAGAATATGTCTATTTCTTCCAGGTTATCCATTTTATTGCCATATAGTTGATCATAATAATCCCTTATAATCCTTTGTATTTCTGCATTGTCTATTGTAACCTCTTTTTTTTCATTACTAACTTCGTTGATTTGATTCTTCTGTCTTTTTTTCTTGATGAGTCTCTAAAAGTTTGTCAATTTTACTTATCTTCTCAAAGAATCAGCTTTTAGGTTTATTAATTGTTACTGTTTTTCCTGTTTCTTTCATTTCCTTTTCACTTATTTCTGCTCTGATCTTCATGATTTCTTTCCTTCTACTTGCTGGGAGCCACCACAGGAGATCCCACCCATGACAAGGTCATGAGGAAGAGACCTGTTAAGCAAGGCTTCAGGACTTGAGGGGCTCTCTAGACCCATTCTAGCATCTACCCCCAAAACCAGAATCTGTCTATCTTACTATTTTTTCTCTTTCACCAACTCTTCTGACATTAACAGGGGGCTATCCCCGACCACCTTTCTCTGGAGAAAATCAACTTAGGGCTCTAGCTAATATAAGTCTCCTGGACATGAGAGGAATATTTGAATTCATACTCCCTCTGTTAACATTCTAGCTTGCTTGGCAGCTTATCCAGACTCTTGCAGTTACGCATATGATTGTTCACAGCCTCCCAACTGTGAGAGGCGTGGGAAGCCTAAAACATAGAGCCTTTCAAAGAGTTAAAAGCTATTAGAGTAGTGCTGGTGTAGGATTTCATTATTGGGCTAATGCTTGTTGCTAAGTTCCCATATCTCTTATCCACTGTGCACCCGGGAGTGCGAGTGCGTTAGTTAACGTTGTTGGAATGTAAGAAAAACAAGTGCAGCCTTGAAATTAACCACATCAGACCCTTGAGCTAACTGGTTCTTTCTTTGTTGTAACTTATTGCACCTTTGGTCTGTGAGAAATGTAACTCTGTTTAGCATTTTCTGAGGCTGACATAGATTAGAAATATAAAGAAAATATATTTCAAGGGAAAATAAATTTTCTGGTTGAGCAGTCTTTATCACAAGAGGGTCATAAAATGTTCACAGGCCTCCAAGGCCAGAAGATAATGTACACAACATTGTTTATGGGAAAGGTATGCAGAAAAAATCTTGGTTTTGATAAAGACAAAACAGATGTAATGTTTGGGCTGACTCTGTATGACTTTGGTTCTTTCATTTCCCTCTATGTACAAGTTAAGGTATAAAAGTCCCTTTTGGAAATAAAGTAATGGGCCTTGCTCACTGAAGCTTGGTCACTCCATGTTTTTCTTTCTTTCTCTCCTCTGTTTTCTTATCTACAACATTCTTTCTTTATCTCTCTCTAAATCATTCACTGACTCTGTTTCTCCTTCAGGTTCCCCTGGATCCTGCGAGGGCTGGACCCCGGCATCTACTAATTTTTTTTTTGGGGGGGAGAGGGGAAGGTTGTTCTTTTCCCATTTGTTTTAGGTGTAAAGTTAGGTTGTCTATTCAATGTTTTTCTTGTTTCTTGAGGTAGGATTGGATTGCTATAAACTTCCCTCTTAGATTTGCTTTTGCTTTATCCCATAGGTTTTGAGTTGTGTTTTCATTGTCATCTGTTTCTAGAAATTTTTTGATTTTCCTTTTGATTTCTTCAGTAACCTGTAGGTTATTTAAAAATGTATCTCTATGTGTTTGCATTTCTTTCAGTTTTGTTTTTTCTTGTAATTGATATCTACTCTCAAAGCATTGTGGTTGGAGAAGATGTTTGATGTGATTTCAATTTTCTTAAATTTACTGAGGTTTGATTGTGATCCAAGATGTGGTCTATCCTGGAGAATGTTCTATTTGCACTTGAAAGAAGGTGTATTCTTCTGCATTTGGATGGAAATCCTGAAGGTATCAATGAGATCCATCTCATCTAGTGTGTCATTTAAGACTTGTGTTTCCTTATTAATTTTCTGTTTTGATCTGTTCGTTGGTGTGAGTGGGTAGTTAAATTCTCCTATTATTATTCTGTTGCTCTCAGTTTCTCCTTTTATATCTGCTAGTGTGTGTCTTATGATTGAGATACTCCTATTTTGGGTCTATATAACTTTACAATGGCTATCTCTTCCTCTTGGATTGCTCCCTTGATCATTATGCAGTATCTTTCCTTATCACTTGTAATATTCTTTATTTTAAGGTCTATTTTGTCTGATATGAGGATTGCTTCTCCAGCTTTCTTTTGCTTCTCATTTACATGGAATATATTTTCCATTTTCTCACTTTCAATCTATATATGTCTATAGGTCTGAAGTGTGTTTCTTGTAGACAGCCTATATACGGGTCTTGCTTGTGTATCCATTCAGTCAGTCTGTGTCTCTTGGTTGAAGCATTTAATCCTTTTAAATTTAAAGTAATTGTTTACATACATGTTCCTATTGCTATTTTCTTAATTGTTTGGGATTGATTTTGTAGATCTTTCTCTTCTTTTGTATTTCTTGACTATATAATTCCCTTTAGCATTTGTTGTAAAGCTGGTTTGGCGGTACTGAATTCTTTTAACTTTTGCTTGTCTGAAAATCTTTTGATTTCTCCATCAGTTTTGAATGAGATCTTTTCCAGGTACAGTAATCTTGGTTGTATATTTTTCCCTTTCAGTACTTTAAATATATCCAGCCATTCCTTTCTGGCCTGCAGAGTTTCTGGTGAAAGATCAGCTGTTAAATTTATGGGGTTTCCCTTGTATATTATTTATTGCTTTTCCCTTGCTGCTTTTCATTTTCTTTCTTTGTGTTCAGTCTTTGTTAGTTTGATTTGTATGTATCTTCACATGTTTGTCCTACGATTTTACCTGTATGGGACTCTTTGAGCAACTTGAACTTGATTGACTATTTCCTTTTCCACGTTGGGAACATTTTCAGCTATTATCTCTTCAAAAATTTTCTCATAACCTTTCTTTTTCTCTTCTTATTCTGGGACCCCTATAATTCGAATGCAGGTGCTTTTGATATTGTCCCAGAAGTCTATGAGATATCGTCAGTTCTTTTCATTCTTTCTGCTTTATTCTGCTGTTCATTTTAAATTGTAGTTCACTGATTCATTCTTCTGCTTCAGATAGTCTGGTACTGATTCATTCTAGAGTATTTTTTATTTCAATAATTATGTTGTTTGTCTCTGTATGGTTATTTTAAAATTCTTCTAGGTCTTTGTTAATGGATTCTTGCATTTTTTCCATTCTGTTTTCAAGGTTTTTTTTAAATCATCTTTACTATCATTATTCTTAATTATTTTTCAGGTAGCTTGCCTATGTCCTCTTCATTTATTTGGACTTCTGTTTTTTTAGTTTGTTCCTTCATTTGTGTAGTATTTCTCTGACTTTTCATTATTATTTTAGCTTATTGTGTTTGAGGTCTCATTTTTCCAGGCTTCTAGGTTGAATACTTTCTTCTGTGTGTGTGTGTGTGTGTGTGTGTGTGTGTGTGTGTGTTTCCCTCCTAAGGTAAGCTTTGAATAGGGTGAGGTTTGTGCTTTTTAAAAAAAATTATTGTTTGTTTTTCCTCTGATAGGCAAGGCTGAGTGAGGTGGTAATCCTGTCTGCTGATGATTGGGTTTGCATTTTTGTTTTGTTTGTTGTTTGCTTCCCTGGTGGCTCAGAGGTTAAAGTGTCTGCCTCCAATGCAGGAAACTCAGGTTCTATCTCTGAGTTGGAAAGATCCCCTGGAGAAAGAAATGGTAACCCACTCCAGTATTCTTGCCTGAAGAATCCCATGGATGGAGAAGCCTGGTAGGCTACAGTCCATGGGGGTGCAAAGAGTTGGACATGAATGAGTGATTTCACTTTCTTTTTTTTGTTGTTTAAATGAGGAGTCCTGCACAGGGTGCTACTGGTGATTGGATGATGCTGGGTCTTGTATTCAAGTGATTTCCTTTGTGTGAGGTCTCACTATCTGATACTCCCTAGGGTGAGTTATCTGGTATTCTAGGGTCAGTGCTCCCACTCCAAAGGCTCAGGGCTTAATCTCTGGTCATGAAGGAAGGTTCTACAAGTGGTTTCTTAAGGCATTAAGTGAGATTAAAACAGACACTCAAAAATGAGAAATGAAAGCTGAAACCCAGACAAATGGCAGTTACAATATCAGGCAAATAACAATTAAAAAAATAAAATATACACTCATAAGCAAAATCAAAAGAGCCCAACAAAAATAAAGTTCAGAAGATTGACCCAAAAACAAAGGAAGTCAAAAATTATATTTACTATTTAAGAACAAAAGTGACTAAAGCACAAACTGAAAAACAAAATTAAAGCAAGGTGGCAAGTGGGGAATTAAGTAATTAAAACAAAACTAACAAATATATTTTGTTATATTGGATAAGGGAATGACAAACCACTTCAGTATTCTTGCCTTGAGAACCCCATGAATAGTATGAAAAGGCAAAATGATAGGATACTGAAAGAGGAACTCCCCAGGTCAGTAGGTGCCCAAAATGCTACTGGAGGTCAGTGGAGAAATAACTCCAGAAAGAATGAAAAGATGGAGCCAAAGCAAAAACAATACCCAGCTGTGGATGTGACTGGTGATAGAAGCAAGGTCCGATGCTGTAAAGAGCAATATTGCATAGGAACCTGGAATGTCAGGTCCATGAATCAAGGCAAATTGGAAGTGGTCAAACAAGAGATGGCAAGGGGGAACGTCGACATTCTAGGAATCAGCAAACTAAGATAGACAGGAATGGGTGAATTTAACTCAGATGACTACTATGGGCAGGAATCCCTCAGAAGAAATGGAGTAGCCCTCATGGTCAACANACGTCGACATTCTAGGAATCAGCGAACTAAAATGGACTGGAATGGGTGAATTTAACTCAGATGACCATGGAGTACATAGTCCATGGAATTCTCCAGGCCAGAATACTAGAGTGAGTAACTCTTCTCCAGTGGATCTTCCCAACCCAGGAATTGAACCCAGGTGTCCAGCATTGTAGGCAGATTCTTTACCAGCTGAGCCACAAGGGAAGCCCAAGAATACTGGAGTGGGTAGCCAATGCCTCTCCAGCAGATCTTCCTAACTCAGTAATTGAACCAGGGTCTCCAGGATTGCAGGAGGATTCTTTACCAACTGAGCTATCAGGAAGCCCAAATATACTGTTCTCCAGCCTAAATATTCCAGTGGTTCCTAGTCCTATTTGGAAAAAGAGACTATCTATAGAACAAAATCTACCAAGTGCCACAAGACATGCTTTCTATTTTCTTTTGGGTTACAACATTATTTTACCTAATTAGAAATGAAGTTAAATTCCTGCCCTGTAAATAGTTTCATCTGTACCATTTTTCTGGACTCCATGTAGAGAATGGGAGTGTGGACAAAGGGAAGGGGGAGGGGTGAGATGAATTGGGAGATTGGGGTTGACATATGTACACTAACATGTATAAAACAAATAGCTAGTAGGAACTGCTGTATGGTGCAGGGAGCTCAGCTCTGTGCTCTGTGGTGACCCAGAGGGGTTAGAAGAGGGCATAGTGGGAGTGAGGTCCAAGAAGGAGATTTGTGTATACACAGAGATGATCAGTTCATTGTACAGCAGAAACTAACAGCATTGTAAAGCAATTATTCTCCAATTGTTAAAAAAAAATGAAAGAAGTGAAGTTATATCATCAGGTATAATTCCTATCTTGGCATTTTCTTATATCAACAAGCATCACTCACTTATCAGTGAACTGAATATCAGTTCAGTTAAGTTCAGTAGCTCAGTCATGTCCAACTCTTTGCGACCCCATAGACTGCAGCATGCTGGGCTTCTCTGATTTATCACCAGCTCCCAGAGCTGGCTCAAACTCATGTCCATCANAGCTGATTTACCACTAAAGGAACAAGTGTCAGT
Source organism: Neotragus pygmaeus (assembly GCA_006410875.1). Taxonomy (NCBI): domain Eukaryota; kingdom Metazoa; phylum Chordata; class Mammalia; order Artiodactyla; family Bovidae; genus Neotragus; species Neotragus pygmaeus. The sequence goes on from SJYV01008733.1 coordinate 9,353, forward strand.
AGGCTACTGAGGTCAAGGTGGGAGAAGGAAAAGGCCCACACCACCAGCCCTCCCAGACCCTCCTACCTACATCCCTGGGCTCCTCTTGGTCTGGGCTGTCACTTGCCTTCCACACAAGGACTTATCCACCTTCTGTGTTCCCATAAGTTTTCATGGTTTTGATGCTAAGTGCTAGGACCCATCCACATATCTTTTGCTTTTTTCCTTAATGTGTCCACAGTAGGGTTTGAAAGTGAAAGTCACTCAGTCATGTTTGACTCTTTGCCACCCCATGGACTACACAGTCCTGAAGGCCAGAACATTGAAGTGAGTAGTCTTTCTCTTCTCCAGGGGATCTTCCCAACCCAGGGATTGAACCTAGGTCTCCCACATTGCAGGTGGATTCTTTACCAGCTGACCCACCAGGGAAGCCCAAGAATACTGGAATGGGTAACCTATCCCTTCTCTAGCGGATTTTTCCAACCCAGGAATAGAACTGGGGTCTCCTGCATTCCAGCTGGGCTACCAGGGAAGTCCTGGTAGAGTAGGGTTTTACTTTTGTTAAGTTGCCATGTTGTCCAGAACTGGAATTTCTTCTAAAGATGATGGATGTCCATGATCGTAGGCACCATGAGACTTATCTCCCCATTAAAAGCACAATACCCAGCATATAACCAGTTCTCATGAAAGCATTTCCTCAATAAATTGGTATACTCATTTGAAGGTATTTTAGATTATATGTGAAGTCATGTTTTTAATTCTAACTTTTAATTCTAACTTTATGTTTTGGGTGAGAAAAAAAAAATATTGTCTCAGTAGTCTGAAAAGTGAGAGTTATTGCATTTTAATAACCTAATCACAAGGAAAAGCCCAGAACAGAGTAAACAGTGCAGGAAGATACGAGTCTGGGAGAGATTTCCAATTAAGCTTACATTTTTCTTTGTGATACTTCTTCTCCGGCTCTAGGATCCATTTTCAGGCTGCACGTTATAATGTTAATACTATAAACTTTTTACATTAATTTTGCTATTATTTCCCCTTTTACAGCTCCTTCTTCCAAAGAGCTCCGTATATCCACAAGAACCTACAAATTGGACATTCAACCTTTAAAATTTACAAGATGATAGAAAACACAGAAGGAACAATTAAGAACTCTTTCTATGATCTATTACCCCNATTTTGCTATTATTTCCCCTTTTACAGCTCCTTCTTCCAAAGAGCTCCGTATATCCACAAGAACCTACAAATTGGACATTCAACCTTTAAAATTTACAAGATGATAGAAAACACAGAAGGAACAATTAAGAACTCTTTCTATGATCTATTACCCCTTAAGGTAGAAGGAATGAAGGAATGAAGGGTTGGAGATGGAGGGAGGGAGAAGGATGCAGAAGAAAAAGAAAAGACAAAAAAAGGCAAGACAGACTGTCCTCACCCCCACTCTGTTCTCCTCTCTCCCTTGCACTTCTCTGCCCTCACTTGCACTTCTGACCTGGACTTCCTTTCTGATTCGAATGGACTCTTGTGGCTACTCTGTAAACTTGTTCACCTCTTGTGGAGTCTTAGTATGCACTTCATGTCGGCAATCCTGAACCTTTTTCTCTCTTCTAACTGTCCCCTTCTTGCTACTGTTTCAAAGAAAACCATGTGTCCATTGTTAAGGAAATGAGGAATGGCCTTCAGAAGGCTCCCCTCCTGCCCCCCTCTTTAGCAGGAGAGCACCTCTTTGTGTAAACTGCCATCCATCCCTTTTCCATCTGGTTGTAGAGCATCCTTTCCAGCCTTTCCAGTACCATCTCCTTCTCCTCCTCCCTCTCAGTTTCTGCTCGGGCTGCCTCTTTTTCTTCCCTCTCCAGCTCCTTCCCTTTGTTAATCATCACCTTATTTGTCAGTCTCTTAAAGGGTGCCATATACAATGTAAAGCTACGTATTCATGAATTATCGCATTACCAATGAAACATATAGTATCAATATGTAGTATCATTATACCTACTTTATGGAAGCAGATTTTTAGGCTCAGAAAAGTCAGGTAACTTGTCCAAGGTTGCACATTATCTCCTTCTCCTTTACCTTGAAACAAGGACATGTTTTGGCTGTAAGTAACTAAGGAAATAAATACCTCACATCCGTTGAGACCTTCTTGTATTATTCTCCTTCCTTTCATTGCTAATGTGTCTATCAAGCAAGTGGGTACCTCTGCCTCCACTTCCTCAGCATCCCAACCAGCCTGAAGTCCTTGCGTTCTGGCTTCTGTGCCCTGTTATTTGACCAATGTGGACAGATGTCACTGAAATCATTGATGGCCACCTCCTCTATAAACAAATGCCTTTTTAAAAAAGATATCTCTGTTATTTTTTAATTATTTTATTTATCGATCTGTGTCGGGCTTTAGTTGGGGTGTGTAGGATCTTCTGTTTTGACTCATGGACTCTAGCTGTGAGTCACAGACTCCAGAGCACCAGGTTTCAGTGGTTATGATGTGCAGGCTTAGTTGCTCCACCACATGTGAAATCTTAGTTCTCTGATCAGAGATCGAACCTGTGTTCTCTTCATGGCAAGGTGGATTCTCAACCACTGGACCACCAGGGAAGCCCCACAAATGCCCTTTCTAATCCTCCTTAACCCCCTCTGTAGCTGTCAATGATGCCAACGATCTTGTCTTTGGAATTTCAGTTGCCAGACAATGAGGCTTGTGAAACAATTTGCGTGATCATTCACGCTCCCTATGAGGTGGGCTGGTCCAGGGCAGATGGGTTCATCACACAAGGATGTACTTCAAGTCCATGGTCAGAAATTTTAATTTCCTTTGAGAGTGAAGAGGTATGAACTCTCTTCAGAGTTGTCGTTCAGTCGCTCAGTCGTGTCCTGCTCTTTGCACCCCCATGGACTGGGAAGGCTCTTTTATGCTTAAGGCTACTTTTCGCAGGAAAACAAATTTACCTTTCCTGAACAGTATTAAATTATTTGTGGTGACCCTATACTTGTGCACATTCAGTTGCTAAGTTGTGTCTGCCTCTTTTCGACCCCATGGACTGTAGCCCGCCAGGCTCCTCTGACAATAGGATTTTCCAGGCAAGAACACTGGAGTGACTTGCCATTTGTTTCTCCAGGGGAATCTTCCTGACCTAAGGATGGAATTTATGTCTCCTGTGTCTCCTGCATTGCAGGCGGATTCTTTCCCCACTAAGCCATCAGAAAGGTTGACCCTATATGTATAAATATTAAATCCTCAGGGCCTAGAAAACTAAGTAATATTCATATTTGTAGCAAAGTACGAGTAACCTCAATAATACTACAAGTATTTTTTGTCTGCAAGAACGAGATTGGGGCAGGTGGGAGTATGAGAAGTGATTCTCATCTTTATGGAATAGTTCAGTGGAAAAATGACTCTCCTGGGGATATTTTATATATAACTTTGCCTCTGAGATTCTCTTAATTACTCTCATAGGGGTACAGCTATGAATATCACAGAATATTTATTTTCTCTGAAGATGTCGCAGTTTCTAAAATGAAAGAGTAGTTCAAAGAAAATAACCACAGATTTTGTTCCTCTGCCACATGGCCCAGAGAAAGTGGGGTCTCTGGTTGATTAGAAGCACAGATGCATGTGGTTTAACACACCTAAGAGGCATGGTAGGCAGATTTTAAAATGGAGAATATATTTAACATTTGCATAGAACTTTATGACGTCCTAAGTACGTCCACATGTATTATTCCATCTACCTTCTCCCAGCTCCTTGAAAAGATGGGGATTTGGATCCCAGTTTAAAGATGAGGAACTCAAAGTCCTGACAGCTGATACTATGTACCCAAGTCTCCATCGGTAATAAAGGCAGAAACAAGATCAATACCTGAGTCCCTGACTCCCGGCCAATGGCTAAGTCTCACTCATCTCCTTCCAGCCCATTGCAGGCCAGGGTTGATTAAATGCAAGGAAGTGGACTATAGCAAAGATGAGCTGGTACAGACATGCAGACAATCACAGGCATACTACAGCAGATTATTCTTCTGCTATCATTTTTTAATTAGTTAACTTTAATTTTGGCTGTGCTGAATCTTCACTGCTGCACGTAGGCTTTCTCTAGTTGCGGCAAGCAAGGGCTACTCTTTGCTATGGTCCACGGACTCCTTTTCTTGTCGTGGCTCACTGGCACTAGGGTGCAACGGCTTCAGTAATTGTGGTGCATGCGCTTAGTTGCTCCACAGCAGGTGGAATCTTCCTGGACCAGGGATCAAACCCATGTCGTCTGCATGGGCAGGCAGGTTTTTATCTACTGTACCACCAGGGAAGTATTATTATTTTTTAACTGGGGTATGGTTGCTTTACAATGTTGTATGAGTTTCCACTGTACAATGAAGTGAGTCAGCCATAGGTATACACATAGCTCCTCCCTCCTGAGCCTCCCTCCTTCCCCACCCCATCTCACCCTCTATCTAGGTCATCACAGAGTGCTGAGTTGAGCTCCCTGTGCTATGCAGCAGCTTCCACTAGCTGACCCAGCAATCCCACTGTTGGGCACATACCCTGAGAAAAACATTGTTCAAAAAAGCACTGCCATCCAGTGTTTATTGCAGCACTGTTTACCATAGCTAGGACAGGGAAGCAATTTAAAGGGTATTCTTTTAAAAGAATATCTATTTGAAAAGTGATTCATTCTTGGTCATCCCTTTACAAAAGGCAGTGGGTATTTCCAAGTGGAACCTGTCACCCACCCTAAACAGCTGAATTTTCCACTGAGACAGACTCCCCAGGTGCTGGATGAACTGTTGTGGGTGTGCTTGGTTAAAACTCAAAGGGTGCTTAGGTATCACCTATGCAACTTCCCTCTTAGGAAACCAAGATCCAGAGAGGGGAGGTGACCTAGGAACAATATTGCTAAGTTATAGGAGGAAGGGAAATTTCTACCCCTCTAGAGCAAAAACTGTGTGTGTGGAGAAGACATTTGGGGACGTCAGTCCAGTCACAGATCCCTGAGAACCACCGCCAGCATCAGAGCACCCTGGGCACTCACACCTAAGCACACATACACAAAAACATGTACACACACACTGGGGCCCCCAGCAGCCATGGGTCTATGATGAGACCCTGCTTTCCCAGTCAGAGATGATGGAGCAGGCGTGGACACCCGACTCACGCCGAACCACTCAGCTCCTCTCTCTCGAGAACTGAAACTGAGAAACAGCTCACATGGGAAAGATAGCTGAGTGATGAGGATGGCGAGGCTCCAGCAGGGACGCCCACGAACTGGGGTCTGANACTCACGCCGAACCACTCAGCTCCTCTCTCTCGAGAACTGAAACTGAGAAACAGCTCACATGGGAAAGATAGCTGAGTGATGAGGATGGCGAGGCTCCAGCAGGGACGCCCACGAACTGGGGTCTGAGAGAGTCCTCCTTTTCTCCTCCCTCCTGACCTCTGTGTCGCTTGGTCTCTTCTTTGATTTCAGAGGTTACTACCTCAGGGTCTTCAAGTAAATCTCACCCTGTACTTTAGCTAATTCAAAGTCAGTTTCTGATATTTGCCACCAAATATCTTAACAAAACTTTAAGAGAGCCCCAGGAAAATGATAAACACACTTTCTCTCCTGATGCTCTTCTGTGATGGAGTAAGTTAATTAAGTGCTGGTTGATCCCAGGAAATCAGTTTAAAAAACGAATGATTAGTTTATGAACGACCCATCATAAACTGAAATGCTTATTAAAAGGTGATCTCTTTTCTTAAGATAAAGAGTTTGATAGGTCTTAAATGCAGCTACTAAAAAATATACTTTTTATGATTTCAAACAATATACGTGTGTGTGTATATACATATGTACATTGGACATGAGTTTGAGCAAACCCTGGGAGATAGTGAAAGACAGGGAAGCCCAGTGTGCTGCAGTCCATGGGGTCACAAAGAGCTGGATACAGCTTAGTAACTGCACAGCAACAATTGGGATACTTATACACAGACCCATTCATTGAATTGTGGAATAATTGGAGAAATTTTAAAATAAAAGTTTGCATATATTTTCTGTCAGCTATGAAATACTATTTAGTAGCTGTAGAAAATTTGGAATTGTGTAACAATTATGTGCCAGACATTGTGCCAGAGAATTTGATCTCTTTTTTCGCATCCTACCCACTGTTTGTAGGATAATTATTATTCCTGTTTAAATATGAGAAACTCTGTGTATATACGTGTGTGTGTGTGTGTGTGTGTGTGTGTGTGT
>SJYV01008736.1:0-28266 GCA_006410875.1 Neotragus pygmaeus
AGTGAACTCTGGGAGTTGGTGATGGACAGGGAGGCCTGGCGTGCTGCAATTCATGGGGTTGCAAAGAGACATGACTGAGCAACTGAACTGAACAGAATCTAATTGCTTCCTTCTCTTTTTTTTGTTCCATTTCTTTTATCAAACAAATTGCATTTATTAAAATTTCCCCAATTGATGTTTGTAAAAAACTTGTATAACTACCAGCTAGGACCTCTAAATAGCCAAATATGGTAAAATAACAAGACACAGAAGGGATATTATTTTTTCAAAACACAAATCTCTCAGACATTAGTTGACTATACAGCTTCTTCCAGAATTAGAAGGTTTAATCTTTTTCTATTCTGATAAAACTTATTGGCTATGTTTTCTTTTTCTCTGCTTTAGACTGATTAGCTTAATTACCTTAATTTGCCAACTCCAGCTTTCTCATCAGCTTTGTATTTTAGAGCCATCTTACTGACCGCCTAACTTCACTGGGCTATCCACTATCATATGTGGATGAGTAGGTGATATTCTTTTCTAAGGTATCTAATCCATACCCTCGAAGGAAAGAGAGAGAGTGGCTTGTAACTTTCATACCTTATTTATAGATGTGTATTTTTCACGTGGAGAAAAAAGTGATTTGGGGAGAAGGAAGTATTGTGAACATGTGGGAAATAAAGCCACATGCCCTGAAAATTTAAAAAAAGGTTTAAAAGGGAACATAGGATACAAGAGGTTCAGACTGTGCCCTGTAATTAATAGGAAACAGGTGAATGTTATATTTTCTAATATGTTTGTGGCCGTATACTGTCGGGGGACATGAGAAATTGACCTGTTTGTTCCTCCCCATCCTCCAGCTTCAAGAGCATCAAGAGGAGATTGAGGGGATGATGAATGCCCTTTTCAGAGGTGTCTTTGTACATCGTTACAGGTGAGTTACTGGGCTCCTCTCATTGAAGCAGCTGGGTTCTCAGTTATGGAGTCTGTAGAAATAACAAGGTCCCCTCCTAACCCTGTTATCTGGTTAGTCCCACAGCTCAGAAAAAAACTCTGTAACAAATGTTCCAAATTAGGTTTAATTTATTCCTGCCTACAAAGGATTGTAAAAACTCTTCTGGGAGGGAAGATAAGAGCATCAGGCATTGATGAGTAGTATTCTGCTCCAACTTTGCTCAAGACCTCCCCTCCCCCATCTTCCTGGGGCTTGAGCCTTGAGAGGACAAAAGGAGAGAGCCAAAAGCAGGGCCTTTCTGAGGGTTTACAGCTCTGCAGGCCTTTTCCCAGCCCACTTCACCCTGCCTTTCATTGTGCTAAAGGTAGGGGAATTTTATACTGGGTAAACAACTGGTAGAATTAAATTAAGGAGTGTCCGTGAAGTGGAATCCACATACACACGTGGATATGTTGTACAACATAGGGAATATAACCCATCATCTTAGGATAAATGAAACATAGTCTTTAAGAGTTATAAATCACTGTTGTACACCTGAAACTTATGTTGTACATCAGCTGTATCTCAGTTCACCACACATGCAGTTTGGCCGGTAAAGATTCCAAAATCAGTTTTTAAAAGGGGCATGGAGGATAAGTTTTAATGATTGGTTACAGAAGGGAACTGTTCACTTTTTAATGTATTTTATTTACATTGGAAGGAGGAAGTGAAAGAGCTAGTAATTAATGTTTAATCAAGAAAATAGACTCTTTTGTGACAAACAGATATCTGCTAGGATAGAAAGTCAGTTTGGAGGGAAGGTGAAAAGGGTCAGTTTTCTCTCTGTGCCTAGGGATGTCCTTCCTGAGATCCGTGCTATCTGCATCGAGGAGATTGGGTCTTGGATGCAGAGCTACAGTACCTCTTTCCTCACTGACAGCTACTTAAAATATATTGGCTGGACCCTGCATGATAAGGTGAGAGTTGAGTCAGTCCTCTTCCCTGTCCCAGGACGTTTCAGCTTTTCCTGATCTTGCCACTTGGGTGTTTCACTAGTGATCAGTGATGAACAAAACTCCCCTAGTACTGGGGAGGGTAAGAGAAGTTAGGGGAAAGAAGGGTATGTTTAGGGGAGTAAATGCCTTAAAACAGAGTTGAGGGGAGAAAAACTTTCCCTATGAAAGGGCAAGAAAGTTATTGATAGGGTGGTAATACAAGTGCTGGGATGGTAGCCAAAAGATCCTCTTAATCAGGATTGCTTAATTCTGCTGAAAAGGAGAGTTTTGGATTTTAAGTGAAAAGACAGTTGTTCATTCTCTTTGAGACATCTCAGAGTCTTCAATATAGAGGACACCCAGGCCCAGGATGAGCAATCTGAGAGGGAAGTATGGAGATCCAGTAGGGATAAGTAGAGGAGGAGTCATTCATATTTCCTTTCTTCTCAGTAGCATCGAGATGTGCGTCTGAAGTGCTTGAAAGCTCTCAAGGGGCTGTATGGCAACCAAGATTTGACTGCGCGCCTGGAGCTCTTTACCAGCCGCTTTAAGGTAAAATCAGGACCGTGCTCCTGTGCTTGCCTCTGTCTGTGGTTCCCATTTCCTTACCTCATTTTCCCACTTCCATTGCTTTTATGTATCTGTGGCTATCCCACTATCTGCTTCTACACCCTCTCTTTAGGAATCTCTCAGATTCTAAGAGGATAGTGTTTGGGGATGGATACAAGGAAGTACTAAGTGATGTTCTCCTTACAGGACCGGATGGTTTCCATGGTCATGGACCGGGAGTATGACGTGGCAGTGGAGGCTGTTAGGTTGCTGATACTTATCCTCAAGTGAGTCCTGGGAAGTGGAGAGACGGACATCTCAGGGTTTTTTTCAATATCAGACAGGCCCTTCCAGAGTCTCTTTCCCTTCACCCATTGTAGGTTGGCTCTTGTCTGTGTACAAGTTGAAAGACCGAGGTCATTCCCAAGTTGCAAGAGCTCAGGGGGAAATTTCCCATCTTCTCTAACTCCCTATCCCTCTGTCTCCCATTCTTCTATTTGCAAGTTCTTTGTGAGTTAATCCTTGTTGGCTTTGCCTCAGTTCTAACCTTAGTTGTGCCAGAGGACAACATGCACATCCACCTGCCCGTTCTGCTCTCCTCCCGGCAGGAGCATGGATGGGGTGCTGACAGATGCAGACTGTGAGAGCATTTACCCTGTCGTGTACGCCGCCAACAGAGCCCTGGCCTCTGCTGCAGGGGAGTTTCTGTACTGGAAGTGAGTGGGGCTCCTTTTGTTTGTTTCCTGAACACCATCTTCTCTTGGTTTCTCTCCATCATCTACTGCTGCTCTAAGCTCCCCTCCCCAGCTCCTTAGTCTCCTTTGGTGCCTCCTTCCTGCCTCAATCCCTGGAGACTTCCCTTTGTGCTGCGTCGCTTTCTCCATTAATCCCCTCCCTCCACAGTAACTTGGACTCTTCCTTTCTCCTTTGCTGTGCCCTTTCCCTGTGTCCCTTCCGCCAGGCTCTTCTACCCTGAGTGTGAGACAAGAGCACTGGGCGGGAGGGAGCGACGCCGAAGTCCACGCCCCCGGAGGACTTTCTTCTACCTTCTGCTGTCCTTTTTTGTGGAGAGCGAGGTGACGTATGGAAAGGAGCTATTGTGCTAAGATGTGCAGGTAGAGAAGGATGGGAGCTGGCTCTACACGAAGGGGAGAAATGATTCATCGGGAGCCACTTCTAGCGTGTTAACATATGGCTTCGGTGACTTAACATCTGCCTCCTCCCACAGCTCCATGACCACGCCGCATACTTAGTTGACAGCCTGTGGGACTGTGCGGGGCCTCTGCTGAAGGACTGGGAGAGTCTGACAAGCCTGCTGCTGGAGAAGGACCAGAGTGTGTGCCAGCTGGTAGCCAGGGAAGGGGCCCTCCCCACTCCTTGTAGGAAACCAGGAGAGATTTCTCTCCTGACTTGTAAAAGGCATAGGTCATGGGTGATGGGGGTGCTGGAGAGGGTTCTTAGGATCAGACGTGGCTAATCTATGAATCTGTGTTTTCTATCCGCCTGCCAACCCAGACCTGGGCGATGTACAGGAGAGCACGCTGATAGAAATCCTTGTGTCCAGTGTCCGGCAAGCTTCAGAGGGCCACCCACCTGTGGGACGGGTCACAGGGAGGAAGGTACAGCGTGAGGGGTGCGGGAGTGAGGGGTGTTGGCAATGTTAAATCCAGGCAGATACTGTCTGTCCCTACCCTCAAGCCTTAGGTTAGGGTGCTCCTTCCTCTGCCTCTCAAAAAATTCCATTTCTAGCAAAAGAGATCTGAAGGGAGCTGCTTATCTTCCTAGGAAGATAAGATTATCAGGCAGAGGAATACACATACATACACTTTTCCCCCATCCCCAAATGATTTATTTCAGGGCTTAACCCCAAAAGAACGTAAGATCCAAGCCAACGACAAGGTGAAGCTGACTGAGCACCTCATCCCCCTGCTCCCCCAGCTTCTGGCCAAGGTAGAGGTGCCTCATCGCTCAGCCTCTGGGAAAGAGTGGGTGGAAGGAAGTGGCCTCCAGATTAGCAGTGTGGCAGGTTGTAAGTAGAATTCCCTCTGAATCACTGCAGTTCTCAGCTGACGCAGAGAAGGTGGCTCCCCTGCTGAAGCTTCTCAACTACTTCGACCTCAACATCTACTGTACCAGGCGCTTGGAGAAAGTGAGGGGAGAGGACGACACATTCCCTCTGGCTTGCTGCTTTTGTCCCAGAGCCAGAGATTCTACTGCCCATACCTGGTTTTTCTTAAGGACATGGATTCTAGAAAAACCAATAAGCCTGCCTTCCCTTGGGCATCTTACCCTTGAAGTTTAATGTTGTCAGTGCTATTTCCTTTCTCCTGTCTCTAGTCCCCTCAGCAGTTCTCTTCCCAGCTCCCCCACAGCACTGTTCTCCCACCTTTTCTCCCTCAGCACCTGGAGCTGCTCCTGCAGCAGCTCCAGGAGGTGGTGGTGAAGCATGCGGAGCCCACGGTGCTTGAGGCTGGCGCTCACGCCCTCTATCTGCTGGGTAATCCTGAGTTCACGTTCTTCACCCGGGTAGACTTTGCCCGCAGCCAGTTGGTGGATCTCCTGACCGACCGCTTCCAGCAGGAGCTTGAAGAACTGCTTCAGGTTGGAAGTAGGGCTATGTGACAGTACTCCCCAGACCTATGTGGGAGAGGCCACGAGATATGGGGGTGTGGATCCGCGAGTTCTTGGGGAAATGCCACATGGACCTCCTTTCTTCCTCAGTCATCCTTCCTAGATGAAGATGAGGTGTACAGTCTGGCAGCCACTCTGAAGCGCCTCTCTGCCTTCTACAAGTGAGCACCTCCCCTCCTGCTCCCCCTTCTATCGCTCCCGGTGTCTGTTCCAGTGTAACATTTCCCTCTTCCTGCCTCCCACCCCCAACAAAGTGCCCACGACCTAACCCGCTGGGAGCTTTATGAGCCCTGCTACCAACTCCTCCGAAAGGCTGTGGACACAGGAGAGGTTCCTCACCAGGCAAGTAGACAAGTTGGAAATGTGGAAGCAGGTGGAGTTTTAAGGGCCCCATGTCCTGGGTGGCCGCCTTGCAGGTGGTTCCAGCCCCAGGGATGTGGAGTGGACGAGAGTGCTCCATCATGCGTGTCGTTCCTTCTGTCCCACTCTTGGAACGTGAATGTACTTTTCTAGCACCTGAAAACAGTCATTCTCTCTGGCTTCTGGGGAGTCAAGGATAATATTGAGGGATTATAGGAGACTTGAAATCAGGAAGAGATGGCATTCCTGCTCAGGGTAGAGTCTTCTGAAGACTGTCCAGAATCACTTTTTTCCTCACCAGAAAAGGAAGTAGGTCTCTCCTCATCTCATTCTCTCTCTCCCAGTCTGCTTTTTCTTCCTTCTTTCCTTCATGTGTATCTGCCTGTCTGTGTCTCTCCCCGCCTGCCCGTTAACTCTACTGATCTTTGCTCTTTAACATATGGTTCTTACAGGTGACCCTGCCAGCCTTGACTCTTGTCTATTTTTCCATTCTTTGGACACTAACCCACATTTCTGGATCAGATGCTTCCCAGGTGAATATGGGTCTGAGGAGGGGGAACAGGAATGGAGTACCAGTGTCTTCCTTCATTCCTTCCCCTGAAGTCGTTGTCTACACAGAAGCAGCTGTTGGATTTGAAGGGCAGGATGGTGGCCTTCTGCGAACTCTGCCAGAGCTTCCTCTCAGATGTGGATCCTGAGATCCAGGAGCAGGTGAGCGTTTGTCAAGGATGCACGTCGTCTGTAACCCCACTCCCATGGTCTGAGGAATCCCATTCTTAGGGGAAATTAGCAATATAATTTCTGTCGTGGTCAATTTTCTGTCCTTTTTAAGCATTCTTTTTTTCCCCCCCGACAGGCTTTTGTCTTGTTAAGTGATCTGCTGCTCATCTTCAGTCCTCAGATGACTGTAGGGGGACGAGAGTTCCTCAGGCCCCTTGTCTTTATTCCTGAAGCCAGTCTGCAGTCTGAGCTGGCCAGCTTCCTCATGGACCACGTCTTCATCCAGCCTGGGGAGCTGAGCAGTGGTACCGGGGCTCAGGAAGGGTTTGGGGCTCAGGCCTGTGGCCTTGGAGGGCAGGAGGCCTGAATTGTGATTCTGACGCTTCCACTCTGCACGTGGGGGGAGCCAGGTCATTCCCAGGAGGATTGCTTACAGATTGAGCAGCTGCACCAGCGGCGCCGCCTCCTGGCTGGGTTCTGCAAGCTGTTGCTTTATGGGGTGCTGGAGATGGACGCAGCCTCGGATGTTTTCAAACACTACAACAAGGTACAGCAGGGCACCAGGCTGAGCACGGCTCTGACCCATGACCTCAGACACTGAGGCGCTACAGAAAGGGTCGGGGAGATGCTAGTACCAAGCTTAAAGGAAAAGTCGGGGGAAGGCCCATAGTTTAGAATAAAGGGACAAAGAAAAGAGACTTAGTAAATAATTGTGGAGGAAAAGCTATTAGGAAGAAATTCATTGGAGGGAAAATACCTTAATCTTCCTGTCCAGAAATTTTTTTTCTTTCTGAGAGCCTAGTCTGTGGAATGGGGTAATGTAAGAAGGGGAATAAAAAGAACAGAAGAGGGTTCAGTCCTTCCAAGGTACCTAGATACCTACCTTGGTCTCCTCAACCTGCCATCGTGCTGATTTCTGTTTACTGAGTACCTAGTATCCCAGGCACTAAGGGCTCCTCAGTGAACAAAAGTCAACTGTTCCTGCCCCCTGGAGCCTCTGTTCCAGGGAAGACAAACAGCAATGGCTTCAGTACGATGGCAGTGTGTTCCGGCAGGTTCCTCCTCTTCTCTGAGAAATGGACTCCAGGCAGGGTTTCTTTCCTTCATTATTTGCCTAAACCGTGATTTCTCTGGGGCTTTGTCCCTACTGGCTGGAGATGTGGTCTAGTATGAGTTGTTTTCATGCTTAGATTCATATTCCCTACCTCAGGTCCTTTTAGAAGGAGGTAATAGGCCTCCTTCTAAAAAAATCAAAACAGAAGCAGTCCTTTCCTGTGGTCAACAACATTTTCTCTACTTCCTTCCCATCAGTTCTACAATGACTATGGTGATATTATCAAGGAAACGCTAACTAGAGCAAGGCAGATTGACCGAAGCCACTGTTCCCGAATCCTGCTGCTCAGCCTCAAGCAGGTACCCCTTCTGCCTGGGGGGCCTCGGACCTTCTGTACCACCCCCCGGCTGCGGCCTACCCCTTGCTGTTCGGAACGTGAGCTCTTTCAGAGCAGGACGTTTCTAACTTATTTTGACTTTTATTTCACTTGACAGTCTCCTTCATAACTAGTAGATCCATAAAAAGTAATGTATTTTAACCGTCGGAGCAGTTTCTGCCCCACTCCCTTAGAACTCCAATGTGAGTTAGCACGTGGGAGCACCAAGAATAAAGTGATAGGCAGTTCCTAATTTCCTTCTAGTCTATTGTCTCTCAGCTCCTTCATTACTACAGACATTTTAATTTATTGTTACAGAGCATAGTGAAGCCTTCTCTGGTGCAAGGCAGTCAGGAATAGGGTCAGTGTCCTCGGAGGAAAGAAAGTAAAAACAGCAGGTGGCGTCCCAAGCCCTGTAGAATTTCTGGACAGAGAAAGGAATGCTGTACTTGCTGGTTGATCTTGTTCCTCCCTTTCCCGTGTGCCGTGTCTCAGTTATACACAGAACTGCTGCAGGAACAAGGGCCCCAGGGCCTGAACGAGCTCCCAGCTTTCATCGAGATGAGGGACCTGGCCAGAAGATTTGCCTTGAGCTTTGGACCCCAGCAGCTACAGAACCGTGACCTTGTGGTCACGCTACACAAGTAAGGGAGGGTTGGTAGAAGGCAAGGTACTTGAATCTTCCGGAGTCTGTGTATAGGACCAGCTGGGAGTGAGGTCTCAGAGGGAGGGTCATCAGGTCCAGGAGTAGCAGTCACGTGGGTGAGCGGGTATCCCTGGGCGCCAGGCTGGGTCCAAGGGGAGGAAGAAGCACTTGGACAGGATGCCTCAGCCCTGGGAGAGTTGGGAGGGGCCTGTCTTCCTAAAATGATTCTGCTCAACCAAGGGAAGGCATCAAGTTCTCCTTGTCTGAGCTTCCTCCAGCTGGCTCCTCCAGTCAGCCCCCAAATCTGGCATTCCTGGAGCTCCTTTCGGAGTTCTCCCCCCGACTCTTCCATCAGGACAAGCAGCTGCTGTAAGTTAGGGGTGGGTGGATAAAGATGTGGGTGAGAGAGGAAGGGTGTGGTGAGGGCTGTGACCACTTCAGCCAGGCACCATCCCGCCTCTCTCTTAGACTGTCCTACCTGGAAAAGTGTCTGCAGCGTGCCCCCCAGGAACCTGGTCGTCCCTGGGGTCCAGTCACCACTTACTGCCACTCCCTCAGCCCCGGAGAGAACACGGCAGAGGTCAGCCCTCAGCGCTACCCCAGTTCCAAGAGGAGGCGAGTTGAAGGTGAAGTGCTGTGAGTGCAGGTGTCGGGGTGCTCAGCTGCTGCCTTGATTGCCACTGCTGAGTGAAGCAGCATGTGGTCCTTTGCCTCTTTCAGAGTCTTGCGCTTGGTTAAATATTCACGGAGCCCCTACTATCATTAAGGCTACTCATTTTCTTCAAGGTTATCTAGCCAAGTAAAAATAGCCAACTTCTATGAAAAGTTAAATAGAAACTAATGATAAAACCAAAGATTGAACTAAAACATCTGCACTTTTATGATGCCTCTTGTTGACATCTTACATTGTTGTTTTGCAATTTTTTAAAACTTTATACAGTCTTCAGATGATTACTTGTCATATTTACATAAGTTTTTTCTTTAAAGTGATTTTTTTCAAATATAGTTTCATCTTGTGATAATACCCTAGAAATCACAAATTTGAGGTGTTAGTTTTCTAGTGTACATTTTAAAATACTAGTAGTCATACCCCATTCCCCCAGGTCTAGGTAGTATAGTTACTTATTTCTTGTCTCTGGATTTGCTTTTTTGACATTTTATGTAACTGGAATCATAGTTTGTGGCCTGTGTCTTCTTTTAATGAGCATGTTTTTAGGGCTCATCCATTCTTAGCATTTATCAGTACCTCATAACTTCATGGCTGAATAATATTCCATTTGTATGGAAATGTCATTTTATCCATTCGTCAGTTAATTGACATTTAGATTGACATTTCAACTTTCTGACTGTTAACACATGATGCTACTGTGAACATTCATGTCTAAGTTTTCGCATGGATGTATGATTTCACTTCTCTTTAGATCTATGTAGGAATGAAATTGCTAGATTATATGGTAACTCTTTGTGTAACTTTATGAGGAACTACCAAACTGTTTTCCAAAGTGCTTACATTGTTTGGCCATTCCTACAGCAGTTGAGAAGGGCCCCAGTTTCTCTACACACCAAACTTGTTATTGTCTGTCTTTTATTTTATCCATCTCTTAGTGACTGAATTGGTATCTCATCCATTATAGCTTAAATTTGTATTTCCTTAAGTACAAATACTGTTGAGCATCTTTTCACATGCTTATTAGCTATTTGTATATCTTCTTTAGAGAAATATCTATTCAAATTCTTTGCTCATTTAAAAATAGGGTTGTCTTTTTATTGTTGAGTTGTCTCTTACAGATATACAGAAAAAATGTCTCCCATTTTTTGTTGTCTTTTCATTTTCTTGATGGTGTCGTTGAAATACAAAAGTTCTTAATTTTGATGAAATTCAACTTACCTGTTTTTTTGTTTGTGCTTTTGATGTCATATCTTAAACTTTCCTCATCTAAAGTCACAAAAATCTATTCCTGTGTTTTCTTCTGAGAGTTTTCTAATTTTAGCTAATACATTTAGGTCTATGATCCATTTTGAGTTAATTTTTGTGTGTGGTGTGAAATACGGTGTGAATTCTTTTTAAGGTCTTCTGTATACCACCTAAAGTTATCTTTCATACCACTAGGAAACTGCTTTTAATCAGTAAAGTAATACTTGTTAAGGACCTACCATATGCAAGATACTGTATTAGGTGTTTTAGAGGCCATGACAGATTCTCTAGCAGCTTACCATGTAACAGAAAGAAAATACATTTATAGAAAATCTGAGCTGTGAAGTCACCAGTAAGTGATAACTTCCCCAGGGTTGGACAGATGACTGCTATAGAATTCAGAGAAGAAAGGTATCATTTTATGTTCAGTTGATCTATGAAGGCTTTATCAAGCAGATGGTATTTAAGCTAGATCTTGAAAAATGGGTAAGATTTATAGAAGCTGAACAGAGGAAGAATAAGTACCATGGACTAGCAGAACAGCACAAGCAAAACAGAGGTCACTGTTTGCCACAGCACATGGATAGATAGATTGGTTTGCCTAAAACAGGGTTTGTAAAGTTAGGATAAAACTGAAAAAATTGGTTCCATTGTTCGCCCATCACACTTCCTGTGCACCTTGCTTTCAGTCGAGCTTGGAATGCAGGAGTGAGCTTTCTTTGGAGTAGCGTCAGTTAGCGATTGTGCTGTGGAAGAGGGTGGGAAGAGTCTTACAAAAAGTGGTCAGGGAAAGCCCCAGAGAGTATGAATGCAGGGCAAAAACTGGACAAAGTGAGAGGGGGTGCCTGGTGTCTGTCAGAATAGCAGACGAGGACTTAACCTGGTGATCCAGTGGTTAAGACTCTGTGCTTTCAATGCAGGGGCTGTGGGTTCAATCTCTGGTCGAAGAACTAAGATCCCACATATAACACAGCCAAAAAGTTAAAAAAGGGGCAGCTAAGGGAATAGCATACAGGCGGGTGCAAGTGGTCCAGAGGCCCTGGTGGGGTGTCTGGCTTGTTCAAGGAATAGCTAAGAAGGGCAGTATTGCTGAGTGGAGATTGTTTAGGATCCAGGACCAAAGAGGTTGTTGGGGTCCCAGGCATGAGTCAGAATAAAAACTCTGGCTTTTACTCAGAGTGAAGTGGGTCAACAGTGAGGGATTTGAGCAGAGGACTGACAGGATCCGCCTTATATTTTAAGGGGTTCCTGGATGCTGTGTGGAGAACTGACTGAAGGAGAGGCAGGGCTTGAGGGCAAAGAACTGCTGAGGAGGCCTGCCTTAGGGGCCCAGACAGGCGGGAGCGGGTGAAGTGGGGAGAGGCAGATGTGAGAAGTGGCCAGACTCTGGACATATTTCCAAGCTATCACTAACAGGGCCTCATAATAAGAGAGAATGTAAAATATGAGAGAAAGGAGTTGCGGATGACTCCAAGGGTTTTGGCCTAACAATTGGAAGACTGGAGTTGATAGCAGCTGAGATGGGGAAGTCTGTAAGAAGTGAGACCAGGACTTTGGTATGTTATAGGTGGAGATGCTGGAGACAGGAGTCTGGAGTGCAGGGGTGGGGTGGGGGCAGAAGCTTGAGATAGATGTAGGAGTTGGTACTTAAAGTCATTAACCTGAAGGGCTAAGAAAGCCACTGAGGATGGGGATGGGGAGAAGTCCTAGGGCTGAATCCTTGGACATTACACCAATTAAATAGGCTGGGAGATTAGGAGTCACATGGCGGCTCAGGTTTATTCTCGGAAGACAACCTCACAGGTGTGGCTCTTCCCTGTTTAGGGAATGTTCTGCTTTACATCAGAAGCAGCTCACTCTCTGGTTACTGGTTTCAGAGTGCAAACAAGGCTGTGGGGAGGGAGACAATGGGTGTATGAGTATTGCCAGTTGATAAATACTAATGTCAATTTGACTTATGTTTTAAAATAGCATTACTTGGGTTTTCTAAATGCTTTGATTTCTTTCTCCTTTGCCTTCCTCAATCTAAGAGACAGTCCTTAATATTTTGAGCGCCAGGTTTTCCTCTTATCCTTCACAATAGAACTATGCTGACATTACGGTCATTTCATTTTTTTTCTGGCTTTTAGAAAATCTAGTCTTTCATTTTTCTGTTTCTCCTTAACTCTCATGCTTCCTGCCTAGTTTCAGGCCATTCTAAACTTTTTCTCACTACAGAAACCTTGAATGAATGGAATCTCAGATTTCTTCATTGATTAACTGAGACCTCTCAGTCTCAGCGACTCCAGCCTTCTGTCACATTTGTGTTTGTATATTACTGTTTATCTGTGGAATGTATGTCTCTTTCCATCTTATTTTATTTTTTTAATTTTTTTTTTTACTTTATAATGCTCTATTGGCTTTGCCCCATCTATCTTGTTTTCTAAGGTATGTATGAATTTCTCCTGGACAAGCCCTTGATATAATTCTATAACCCCTACTTTTTAGTACGTAGGGCTGTGCTCAGTTTTAGTCATGTCGCAATGAGACCGTCTAGATTTTCCATTGCCTTCTTATTTTTTTATTACCAAATCCTGAGCAGATCTTGAAACTCTGAAGTGTCTGGTGGTACCTGGTCTTCAGTAAGCATGTGCCTCTGCTGCTTTTCAGGGCCCTCCAGGCAGCACATAGAAGACGTCTCTGCATCCCAGGAGGAAAGCCTACAGCCGAACAGCATCCCGGCCACACCTACCCTCACCTCCACAGCTGTGAAGAGTGGGCAGCCCCTTGGGGCGTCAGAGGAGATGGAAGAAGGCGGCAGCTCAGAACTGGCACTTCCCCAAGGGTGTGGTCCCCGGGGAAACCTGGCTCTGACTTCCCGGTCTGGGGTCTCCCCGTTCTTGTTGTGTTGTTGCCTGCCAGAGGACCCCCTCATTCTTGGTTCTTCTCAGGTCCTTTCCCTGTTTTTCAGCTTTTCCTTTTCTCTTTTCCCCTCCACTCTGAACTTTCTGCTGGCTTTAATGCTGGCCACTTTACCTCCTCTTTTTACCCTGTATTTTTATCCCTTGTCACTGATCCAACTTCATTCCCAACAGCCTTTACATTTTAGGCAACCCAAGGTCAAGGTCCTTGAGTCCACAGCATTTCCAGACTCCGCTCAACCCTTCCGGTCCTGGTCTGGGCAAGCAGCTGACCCGGTGAGCTTTTCTCGTCATCTTCTGTCTTCACTGCAAGTCTGTCCCCCGTCATGAGGGGATTCTCCCTGATCATTGCTGCTGTGCTGGTGCTTTCTGGACTGGCTTTAACCACACAGCACTTCCTTCCAGTGTGATGTGGAGCCCTAGTGTATAAAACGGACAGAAGTAGAGCTGCTCTGATGGGAGCAGGGGTGCGAATCTGGACCCCTGGTCTGCTTACAGCCCTGCCCCCGCTTCCCCATTCCCCTGGGGTGCCAAGGAACTCTTGGGTCCTTGAAAACCTCTACTCTTGGCCACTGCTTCCAGGCTCAGCTTGATGGAAGAGGATGAGGAAGAATCAGAAATTCAGAACGACTCGAGTGAAGGTTGGCAAGGTTCAGGCAAGGTGAGTGGACCCAACAGTCCCTTCTCCCTTTAGAACTGGAAGCAGATGCGAGGGAGAGAACCTGGAGTGACTCTCCTTTGTCCTGTGATGCCTCGTCCCTGGAAGCTGCCCCAGACGTTCTGAAAGAGTCATAAGAGAGTAAGGGTTTGTAAGTTTCTGTTCACTTTGCTTGGACTTTAAGCACCAAAAAGGCCTGGAACCACATTCCCATTCTCAATCCCCTTGTAAGTATTTTGTTTCTTAATTGCCCCAGAATTAAAGGAAGCTCTCAAGCTAGAGAGGAATGGGAGGTTACCCAGTGCTTGGAGTCTGGCAGCAAGTCTCTCGTGCCCCAGCGCAGGCTCAACCGGCCTCCTCTCTTGAGAGGGCTGCCCGAGCCCCTCCCCGGCTCACTCCTCTGCTCTTGCCTGCCTGCTTCCGCAGGAGGAAGTGCTGCCTGTTCAGTAGGAAACACATGGAATTCAAATGAGATGTCTCGTAGGAGTCCTAGGTTCCCCTGCTTTATCAAGTTAACTCCATAACCCCTCTCAGCCTCATCTTTAAAATGAACCTTTTATGTAAGATGCAGAGAAAAGGCACCATATAAACAGAAGAGGATTGTGTTTCTGCTGTTGTTCACTCCCTTCTCTGCTCTTTGAGGAGGAACGGGCTGGGGGTTGGGGGGTCTTCTGCTTGAAGGCAAAACCAGACAAAATGTTCCACCCAGAGCCCAGACAGCAGGACCTCTGTTAGGTGTTTAGTGCTAAAGTTCCCCCGGGAAAACCCGATCTCTGGTTCCAGAGCTGAGCAAATGTAAGGTCTCCGTCGGCTGGCCACTGCCCTGATGACTCTCACTTTGCTCCTCTGCCCTCCCTGGTGGCTGCAGGGACCCACTCGGCCTCAAATTTGCCACGTGAGAGGGAAAGGACCCTCTGTTGTCTGCAGGTGATGGGAGTGAGGAGGGACTGTTCTGACATTTGACCCCATTCTCTTTAGTCCTCCTCCTCCAGTGAGCACCAGCTGGACCTTTTAGATTCTACAGAGCTGAACATTGAGGTGAGTGTCCCCAGAACAAACTGCAGAAGGCAGGTTAAGAGGCNGATGGGAGTGAGGAGGGACTGTTCTGACATTTGACCCCATTCTCTTTAGTCCTCCTCCTCCAGTGAGCACCAGCTGGACCTTTTAGATTCTACAGAGCTGAACATTGAGGTGAGTGTCCCCAGAACAAACTGCAGAAGGCAGGTTAAGAGGCCACAGCCCTAGGCTGCCGTCTCAGTCGCCTGGGGCTTTAGTGTGTCCTGGGGCAGGAGCGGTACCAGAAGAGGAGAGTTTGTCACCTGGAGGATGTTTCAATCATCTCTTTGACCTCTGGTCCATTGTTAGGTCTCTGTAAATTACTTTCCTCTTTCTCATTACAGGATTTCTGATGTAACCCTAGGTCCTTCTCCATCTCCAGGACATGGCCACTTAGAAAAGGCCAGCAGAAGATGGAATGAAAGGAATCGTTGCTTCCTCACCCCTGGTCTCTGAGGGGAAAGAGGTGGGCTGTGCCTTGCTACCCTGGCCTTCTCTGGCGATGCTAGGCTGGAGCAGTCAGAAGCCCCTGTCCTTCCTGGGGCTCCATCCCTCTCTTTGAGCAGAGTGCCTATTTTCTGCTGTTTGGAGTTGGTGGGGGGCATCACCTCAGTCGTGGAGAGGAGCACCGCACACATGTGTTAAAAATAAGGACCCCATAATTTTTTCTGTATTGTGGGAAAGTTTCTGAGTTTCTTTTGTGCCCTGTTGATTTAGCTCAATAAACATGTATGAGTCAGCTGCAGGATGTGGCTTGAGACTGTTAACCTGATGGGAGGTCAGGTTCTTTGCTGGAGCCTTAAGCAGCTCTGCCCAGCCCTGTGGTCCCCTGTACAGCTGCTGGTGTTGCCCCCGGCACTGGCTCTCAAAGATGTGTTGCTTAGTCAATGGGAGACTGGCTGCCTCCAAGTAGTTTGTCTGGTAGAACGAGTTTAGATCGAAGAGGGAAGGTAGGGGAAGCATCCTGAAGTGCGGACCATGTGCCTCCACTGAGACCAGGCCAGTTCCCATGTCTTGGCAGCCTTCACCCATGTGCTGCTTTCTAGGGATAATTTCATGCCCTCATCCAGAGACAGCTGTTGTAACTTGAACTTTATTACAGAACCTCAGTATCGGAGAGTTGGGAAGAAACTCAGAATATATTCTGAATGTCCAACCCCAAACCCTCACCACCACCCTCTCCTCTTTCATTCCCCAGCTAGTTCCTCACCAAGTCCTGGCAAGTCATTCTCCAAAATTTCTCTGATCTCACTTTCCTGTCAGTACTGCCGTCATCTCTCACCCAGACTCCACAGAATAGCCTCTGGCTACTGGACTTCTAGAAACTGACTTGTTCTCATTTTGCTTCTTGAAACACTGTTCTCCATTCCCTCTAACAAGTAATCAAATACCTGAAAACTTGTCACTTTTCTGCTGTGACTGCTTCCTTGTGTGGTTCTAAGGAACTCTTCAGCCTCTCCTTTTAGATACAACTTCAGTTCTTCGCTGTCCTGTGCATCTGCTGTAATCAATCTCAAGTTCTCACTGTGTGGCGTCCCAGGCTGGACACAGTCATCCAGCCGGTCTAGTGGTTTCTGCAGAAGGATGCATGGTTTCCTGGGATGAGGTCACTCAACCAAACTCATTTCTTCCTCCTCCCTGTTGCTGCTGCTAAGTCATTTCAGTTGTGTCCAACTCTGCAACCCCATAGACGACAGCCCACCAGGCTCTGCCGTCCCTGGGATTTTCCAGGCAAGAACACTGGAGTGGGTTGCCATTTCCTTCTCCAGTGCATGAAAGTGAAAGTGAAGTCGCTCAGTTGTGTCTGACTCTTCACGATCCCATGGACTGCAGCTTACCAGGCTCCTCCATCCATGGGATTTTCCAGGCAAGAGTACTGGAGTCGGGTGCCATCGCCTTCGCCGCCGCCTCATCCCTCCCTCCAGATAAAAGCTAGAAGTTGGGTTTGTGAGTCCCATTTTAGAGAGGCAGAGTGCCAGTGCCCCGGACACCTTTACCTGTATTCAGTGGAGCAGTTCCAGAGAGGAGCCTTTTCTGTGGGGTCTGGGAGCAGCATGGGAAGACCAAGGNTGATGCTGAAGCTGAAACTCCAGTACTTTGGCCACCTCATGTGAAGAGCTGACTCACTGGAAAAGACTGTGATGCTGGGAGGGATTTGGGGCAGGAGGTGAAGGGGATGACCAAGGATGAGATGACTTGATGGCGTCCTTGACTCGATGGACGTGAGTCTGAGTGAACTCCGAGAGATGGTAATGTACAGGGAGGCCTGGCGTGCTGCAATTCATGGGGTCACTAAGAGTCGGACACGACTGAGCGACTGAACTGAACTTAACTGAACTATGCTAAAACATTGACTTTGTGACATGAAAGAATATTGTTGGTCAGAAATGATTTAGCTGGGCCCATGTTCAGTTCCTATGGCAGATATTCAGGATGTCATGGACTGAATGGCTCAGCTGGTTATGCAGCTAACCTGAAGAGTCCAGGCAGCTTCATTCACACGTGTGGTACCTTGACAGGACTGAGTGGCAGAATGGGCTTTCCCAAGCCCCCTTGTCTCTCTATGAGTCTCAGGCAGCCTCATCCAATCTCTAGTGTGGGAACCACAGATCTCTGATGGNAGCTAACCTGAAGAGTCCAGGCAGCTTCATTCACACGTGTGGTACCTTGACAGGACTGAGTGGCAGAATGGGCTTTCCCAAGCCCCCTTGTCTCTCTATGAGTCTCAGGCAGCCTCATCCAATCTCTAGTGTGGGAACCACAGATCTCTGATGGCAGGTCACGGCTCTGTGACAAGTGCCTCAAGAAGCCAAGGCAAAGGATTCAGAGCTTCTCATGACCCAGCCTTGGAAGTTCCTAAGCTCATTCCCACCATATTCTCTTGGTCAGGCAGGTCAAAAATGCCACCCCAGATTCAGGAAAAGAAACTTGGACTCCAGCCTTGCAGAGGAANGTTGGTGATGGACAGGGAGGCCTGGCGTGCTGCGATTCATGGGGTCGTGGAGAGTCGGACACGACTGAGTGACTGAACTGAACTGATAACACTCAGATATAATCTTTTACATTATTTTGATGCAAGAACTTAAGTGGCCTATTATGCACATTTAAAATAGATGTAAAAATGAATCTGTCTCTACAAACTCAAAATGAGGATGGTCCTCATTGTGGATGGTCGCCAGGATCCACTGAGAGAGCTGGAGCCTGTCGTGGGCAGAGTGCTGCCCCCGCGCCATTCACCTGGTCCTCCAGTCACACTCAAGCACCTTTCCCGCTGCTTTGCCTGATCGTGAAGACCTGGGAAACTCTAGCCCCAGTTCGAACACTCGAGGTTTCCAGAGACTGACCACAGGCGCTGCTTGCTCTGCAGGAGGACTAGGGCTGTGACCACAGGGTTTCACCAAGAGATGTCAGAGCAGGAGGTGGCCAGTACCAGACCTGTGTTGTCTAACCTGTACCTCCAGGCCAGAGGGCAAAGGCCAACAGTGGTGGATACAGGGCTCACTATACTTAAGATTTTAATGACCTTTGTGTCTCCAGAGCTCAAAATTCTGGAGACTGTTCTGGAATAGCCAAGAAAGTTCTGAGAAAGGATGAGTACCTTCACATACATCAGAACAAAAAAGCATTCTTAGGACCATGTGATACTGACACTGGAGTAATCAAATCAATGGGTAGATTAGGAAAGAATCCAGAAGTAGGCCCCTTTGTGAGAATTAATGATTAGGATACCAAGAGACTGAAGGGACTCGGCCAAGATGGAGTAGAAAGACCCTCAGTTTACCTCTTCTCATGGGCACACCAAAATTAACCACTATTTACAGAAGAATTAATGAGAAAGACCAGAAAAGATCTACAACTAAAGATATATAGAAAGAACCACAAAATGGATAAGAGGGGCAGAATTAGGACAGAGTCGACCCAGAGCAAGCACCCCTCAAATACAAAAGTAATTACAGTTGCAGAGGTTCTCCCCACGGAGCATGGGGTTGGCAGCCCACACCAGGTGCCAAAGCCATTGGGAAGATGGGCCTGCAGAATGGCCTGGATGGCTGGTGGGGCAGGCCTGTGGGGGCTGCGGGAAATGGACTCCACCCTTAAAGGGCACACACAAGCACACGGTGGGGGACTCCGGGCAGAAGAGTCTCCCAGAGAGGCAGGTGCCAACCGGCGTCCACCTTGGGGACATAGGTGCTGGCAGAAGAGCTTGTTCTACCAAGGGCACCAGCACTGGCAAGTTCCGGGTGGACTCCTCACCCTAGTTCATCAGCCTTGGGACTTGGCCCCGCCACTGCCCCCACCCTCGACAGCCTGTAGGCACCGCGCTGGGAGCCTCAGGCCAGGCAACTGCCAGGGCTCATGGGGTCCTGGAATAGCAAGCTGCAGGGTTGGGGCGGTCTTGCGGCTGGTGTCTGCCCACTGGTGGGCTGGATGGGGTTGCAGGGCACCCTACCCAGCAGCTGGCAGGCTGCCTTAAGACCCCCAGAGCCTACAGCCACTGTCCACTGAAGGGCGCAGGACCTGACTTCACCTCACACTCCAACTCTGGGACGTAACTCCACCCATCAGTCAGCGAGTACCAGCCCCAAGACCCCTGGGACCTGGGTCCAGCTAGTAGCGAGCTGGCAAGCCCTAGCCCCACCTGCCAACAAGTAGATATTAGCCCCAGACCATTGCTGCCCCATAGCCTGCCATAGTGGGACCCAGCCCACCCATCAGCAGGCAGGTAGGCACCAGCCCTGGCATCCACCTGGACGCTGCTCACCAATTCTAGGACACTTTGGGCCCCTTGGCCAGAGAACTTGGGATTTAGCACCACCCAGCAAGCAGGTTGCAGAGACGGCAATGGCACCCCACTCCAGTACTCTTGCCTAGAAAATCTCATGGACGGAGAAGCCTGGTAGGCTGCAGTCCATGGGGTCGCTAAGACTGAGCAACTTCCCTTTCACTTTTCACTTTCATGCACTGGAGAAGGAAATGGCAACCCACTCCAGTGTTCTTGCCTGGAGAATTCCAGGGACGGGGGAGCCTGGTGGGCTGCCATCTATGGGGTCACACAGAGTCAGACATGACTGAAGTGACTTAGCAGCAGCAGCAAGCAGGTTGACACCAATGTCAGGATCCACAGGGCCCAGTAACCTGAGACCCTGGGACCCATCTCCGCTCACCAGTAAACCAGCACTGGTCCCAAGACCCCTGGGGTTCTGCAGTCAGCTAGCTGCCTTGTGATCAGGCCCCAACTAGGAGCTGGTAGACTTTGCACAAGACAGGGCCTAGAAGCCAGCCCAAGTAGGGGCCAGCTATGCCTACCAAACTGCCCACAGTAATTAGCCTGCTACCATAACCCACACAGGGCCACCCCTTAGAGCGTGTATCCCTGGTGACCAGAGGGGAGTGCGCTGCTGGGATACATAGGACATCTACAAAGGCCACTTCTCCAAGACCAGGAAACATAACCCATCTACCAGATAGTGTGTGGGTCACTCGAGTCATGTTCAACTCTGCAACTCCATGGGCTGTAGCCCACCGGGTTCTTCTGTCCATGGACTTCTCCAGGCAAAAATACTGGAGCGGGTTGCTATTCCCTTCTCCAAGGGATCTTCCCAACTTAGGGATCAAACCCAGGTCTCCTGCAGTGCAGGCATATTCTTTACTGTCTGAGCCACCAGGGAAGCCCAGGAATTCCAATACATTCATAAAAAAGAGTCTGGCCCTACATAGAAATAAAAACAGCAAATCAAGCGGAGCAGACACAGCAACATGTTACAAAAGAAGGAAAAAGACAAAGTTGCAGAAGCGGAGACAATCTACTCAATAAAAAGTTGAAGGTAATGGCCAGAAAGACGATCAAAGAACTTCAGAGAAAAATAGAAAAATAGAGTAAGATGTTAGAAGTTTTTAAGGAAGAGTTAGAAAATATAAAGAGGAACTGAGTAATAAATAAAGAGAAAAATACACTAGAAAAAAAACAGGTTAAATGATAACAGAGGAATGGACCAGTGAGCTGGAAGACAGCAGTGGAAATTGCTACAGCTGAACAGAAGAAAATAAAAAATGAGGACAGTTTTAAGAGACCTCCAGGACAACACTGAGCACACTAACATGTACGTACAGAGGCCCCAGAAGGGAGAGAGAGAGAGAGGCAGGAAACACATTTGAAAACAAGAGCTGAAAACTCCATAATCTGGGGACAGCAACAGACACTCAGGTCCAAGAAACACAGAGCCCCAAACAGGATCAACCCAAAGAGGACGATACCAGGACACATTGTAATGAAACTGGCAGAACGAGAATATTAAAAACAGTAAGGGAAAAGGAACCAGATTCATACAAGGGAACTCTCGTAAGGCTATCAGCTGAGTTTTCAGAAATTTTGCAAGCCAGAAGGGAGATGCATGATATGGTGATCAAAGAGAGAAACCTACAACTAAGAATACTTTACCCGGCAACGCTTTTGTTCAGATTTGATGGATAGATCAAAAGTTTTATAGACAAGCAAAAGCTGGAAGAGTTCAGCACTACCAAACCAAGAAACCTTAAAGGGACTTACCCAAGCGAGAAAAAACTAACTACTGGAAACATGAACATTACAGAAGGAAAAACCTCATTAGTAAAGGCAAATATACAGGAAAAGTAGTAAGTTAACCATATACAAAGCTATTAGTAAGATTAAAAGACAAAAGTAGTAAAAATCATCTATACTCACAATAAGTAGTTAAGAGTTGCACAACAAAAAGATACTAAAATGTGTTTGAAATCAAGAGATCAGCAACTTAATCACATATATATAATATAGACTGCTATGTGTAAACCTCATGGTAACAACAAACTAAAAATCCATAACACACACACAGAAATTCAAATACTAAAGATAGTCATCAGTTCACAAGGGAATAAGGCAAAAAAAGAACAAAAGAACTACAAAAACAAGCAGAAAACAACACTTGGCCTGGAGACACATTAATGCCACAGGTGTTAGTTTCTGCAGAAATCCCCCAGTCAACATTAACATCACAGGTGTTAGTTTCTGCAGAAATCCCCCAGTCAGTAATGTGTTAATAAAACAGCAATAAGTGCAAACCTATCAGTAATTACTTTAATGTCAATAGACTAAATGTTTGAATCAAAAGACATAGAGTGGCTAAATGGATACAAGACCCGTATATGTGCTGCCTGCAGGACTCACTTCTAATCTGAGGAGACAGAGACCAGGAGAAGGGATGGAAAAAGGTATCCATGCAAATGGATCAAAAGAAAGCTGAGGCACCAATACTTAATGTCAGACAAAGCCAGCTTTACCATGAAGACCAAATAGGAGGCAAAGGAGGGCATTACGTCACGATCGAGGGGTCACTCCAAGAGCAATAACTGAAGATACACATGCACCCAGCACCGGAGCGCCTAGATGCATAAACTAATGGCAACCGGCATAACGGGGGGCGGTGACAGCAGCACGACAGATGGGCCTGGAGGGCACGGATGCCCAGCGAGATGAGCCAGAGCAAGCCAAGCACTGTGCAGCACCACTCACAGATGGGGTTTCAAAATGCAACAGACTGGTGACTGTAACGAGCCCTCATGGAGAAAAAACTAGTGGTCACCAGTGGGGAGAGGGATGGCAGAGGGGTAAGACAGGGGTGGGCGATTAAGGGGTACAAACTACTATGAATTAAACAAGCCAGAATGATATTAGTATGTAATACAGGGAATATAGCCAATATTTTATAATTATAAATGGAATATAACCTTTAAAATTGTGAATCACTGTTGTACACCTGAAACATATAATATTGTACATAAACTATACCTCAATTTAAAAAAAATAAGGCTACAAGGTTTGTACAGCACAGGGAATATAGCCAATGTTTTGTAACTTTAAATGGAGCATAATCTATAAAAAATTTAAATCACTATGCTGTATGCCTGAAAAACTAATGTTATAACTTCACCACCAATAATAATTTTAAAAGATGGCAGGTGACTATTCAACAGGGGTTTGGGGACATTGGCTGGCATCCTAAATTGTAAAATAACACCAGCTCCAAATTAAAATTCTTCATGGATCAAACATAAACTCTCATAAGAGTTAAGCATAGAAACAAAACTATGAAGTTATAATTTGGCCCTCCTAAGCAATACACAAAATCTAGAAACAATAAAAGATGGACATTCTTAACCCTACTGAAAATTAACATGCAGAGGGAAAAAGTGGGCGGCTGGTGAAGAACAGTAATGCTTCCTACTCTTCAAACACACCACAGTGTGGTGTCCGAATCCTACACGATCAGAACTTACTGGGGACGACGTGACTTATAAGACTGAAAAAACAGCAAAATGCTGGTGAATGGCTAGCTTTGTGCCGGGTTTTTCATTCATCCGTCACCCAGTATTGAGCTCCCCTATGTTCTTGGACCGCGTGGAGGCTAATAAAAGAGCCATCACCCAGGGCCCGCCATCTGGGCGGGAGGCTATCCATGAAGGAAAAGCACTCTCGAGACAGCTTCCGGGAGTGGGGGGCCTTCCTAGAGTTGGGGGGGTCTGATCTGGGCCTCGCAAAGTGGGAAGAAAAGGGTCCTCCCGGCTGGAGAGGCTGAAGTCCGCCCCGTGCACCCTGGTGCTCGGCACCCGCGCTGGGCTGGGCCTCTGTGAAGTGGGTGAGCTCTGCACAGATCTCCCTCACCTCAGGGGAGCAGGAGGGGAGAAAGCGGGTGAGAGCAGGTCTGAGTCAGGTCTGGAGACCGGCACCCAGCCTGAGAGAAGGTCGAAGGGTAAGAGAATGCACGCCAGCTTGGCTGGACGCCCTGAAGCAACTGGCCCGGAGGCCCCGCTGCTTCTGGCTCTCTGGTGTGGACGGTTCACTTGAGACGGGCGGGCTGATGGCTGGCACCACGGAATCTGAAGAGATGCTGAATCGGGGGCATGTGGGCAGGGCAGGCCTCGGCACCACTGCCCTCTGAGTTCTCACCACACCCCGGACAGGAGTCCTCCACACAGACCCGTGGCTCTATCCCTTAAGCTCAACAAGCCACTCAGCCCAGGAGCAAGTTCAGCGAAAGACAAGACACGATGCAAAGCATTCTGAGCACCTGTCACTGGGACAGCAGTGAGCGTGTGTTCCGGAAACGAAGGTGCACAGGAGAGCAACGCAGAGCGACTCCCAGGGGGAGAGCCGGCTTGAGCCCGAGGCGGGGGTGACGGTGGTTAAGGAGGGGCCAGGTGGTCAGGATGGGAAGCCTTCAGAATTTCCTGATGGGCTGGAGATGAGTGAAGAGTTGCAGACGACTGCGCCTTTGGCCTTAGCAGCTGGAAGCCAGTTGCCCTCAGCTGTGGGGAGGAAGGCACAGATGGAGCAGGGCTCTGCAGGCAGGTCACAGCCCAGCTGTGCCTGGCGGGCTCGCTTCCTCTCCCCAATTCAGGGAGGTTGGGGGGGTGGTACGTGTCTCAGCCTTCTTCCTAAAGATAAACCAGGGGGTCCGTCCCTCTCCAGGGAAGGACATCTCAGGTCCCCCTGCAGCGTATCTCCCCCCAGGGCTGGTACGCACAGGCAGGGCAGGGCTGGGAACCTGAGCCACTGTCCCGCTCACACAGGAGTGCAGCGTGGGATCAGGGAAAACCTTGTCACTGTCACTTTAAATTTCTTGTGGGGGGGAGGGGAGGTTCCTCGACCCCAGATTCAGAGAAGGAAGTGGGGCAGGTTTTCAGAGAGTACCCAGCAGCTGCTCCCAGGGCCGGCTCATCCTCATACGTAAAACTTCCTGCGATGACACCGGAAATACAAGAGCTGTCCCCACGACCACAGCCCCCTGGAGCCCGGGCCAGAGGGGAGCCATGGACAGGCCCCGGGCCCTGGGCCTGCTCTGGGCGCTGCTGACTCTCTGCCTCACTGCTGGTGAGTGGGGGCCGCAGAGAAGCAGGGGCCCTGGGTGCGGGTGGAGACCCAGACCTGGACCTCATCCCTGCGCCTTCTCCCGCAGGGACTCCAGAGGTGTGGCTGCAGGTTCAGAGGGAGGCCGAGGCCTCCTTCACTGTCCGCTGTGGATTCCTGGGCTCGGGCTCCATCTCCCTGGTGACTGTGAGCTACGGGGGCCCCGACGGTGCTGGGGGGACCATGCTGGCTGTGCTGCACCCCATATTCGGCACCAAGAACTGGACAGCTGCCTGCCGGGCCCGCTGGGAAACCAGTACCAGCGTCTCCCTCACCTTGGAAAGGGCTCCCACCGCAGGGCGGGGCTCCAGTCCCAACACCACCTTCTGTTGCAAGTTCACTTCCTTCCCTGAGGGCTCCCAGGAGGCCTGTGGGAATCTGTCCCTCAGCACAGACCAAGGTGGGGCGGATGACGAGGGGGGCCGGCGGGACAGGGAGGGACTTGCGGAGCCAGCCACCTGACTGGTGTGTCTCTCTGCACAGAGCTCCCTGCTCCCAGTCCAGCCCCCATGCTGCGGGCCAACCTGGCCGGGATCCTGGGGGTCTCGGGGGTCCTCCTCTCTGGCTGCATCTACCTTCTCTACCTCCTGCGTCGGCAGAGGCACTGGTGAGACGCAGCCCCCGCTGAGCCCAGTCCAAACCCCCATCTCCCCCCATCCCAGGCCCACCACATGCTTTGCCTTTGACCCTCCTCACTCTCCCAGGTCGGTCATGAAGCTTCAGCCGCTGAGACACAGCAGCCCCCAGACAGACAGGAGAACCAGTGTGAGGATGGGGGCTCTGGTTTCGGAGNCCCCATCCCAGGCCCACCACATGCTTTGCCTTTGACCCTCCTCACTCTCCCAGGTCGGTCATGAAGCTTCAGCCGCTGAGACACAGCAGCCCCCAGACAGACAGGAGAACCAGTGTGAGGATGGGGGCTCTGGTTTCGGAGGGGAATGGAGGGAACTGAGCTGGGGGGCCAGGAGATGGAGCCTCACTGGGGCCTCCGTCCCCATCGTCCCTGCAGGCAGCTGGCCGAGCCTCTCTGACCGCCTTCCACGTACCCTCTGCCGCCGCCGCCACGACCACCAACTACTTCAGCCCAGCAGCCCTGCACCCCGTCCCCCGACCCCAGCCACTGCCCGGGTGGGTGCTGCTCCCCACCCACGCCGCGCGCCGACCCCAGAGCCCCGGTCCCTGGGCGCCCCCGCCGGCCTTCGCGCGCAGCAGCTTCATCTCGGTTGAGAACCGACTCTACGCTCAGGCGGAAAAGTGGCCGCTCCACGCCCGCGCCAACCGCACCCCGCTCCCGGACCGTCTGGGGCGCACAGCCGCTTTGGGGCCTTCAGGGGTGCGATGAGAGGGACCCCGGGCCACCCTGCCTTTCTCCTCTCCGGGCTTCTGGGACCCCCCCCTTTGTTGGGTGTCTGCGTTCTGGGGGCCACCGTCTTTGCACAGCTTGTTTTATCCTTAGACTTCCAGCGAGTGTCTCCACACAGACCCCGCGGGCTGCGGATGTGGGCAGCACGTGTGCACGCGTGGGCACGTGGGTGTATGTGTGAGGTGNCCCCCCCTTTGTTGGGTGTCTGCGTTCTGGGGGCCACCGTCTTTGCACAGCTTGTTTTATCCTTAGACTTCCAGCGAGTGTCTCCACACAGACCCCGCGGGCTGCGGATGTGGGCAGCACGTGTGCACGCGTGGGCACGTGGGTGTATGTGTGAGGTGACAAAACCCCATCCCGGGTGGTTTCCTGTTTTCAAGTCCTCAGCTCCCCAGGTGATCCTGTTAACAAAAATGGTTTCTCTGATCTGGGCCTTTTCTTCTTTGGGGGTGCGGGTGGTGGGGGGAGCAGGTTTGTAAGAGCTTAGCGGGCGCTTCAGTCCCTGGGAGGGGCCAGGTTAGGACCGGAGGGGAGGGGGCGTCAGCATGGGGACCTCTCCTCTGAGCTGCCCCCGGCGGGGGTAGCGGGTGGGGGTGTCCTGCCCTGCAGGCCTGGCTGAGGAACGCCAGGCGGAAAGACAGGCTGGGGGTCTGGTGGCCCAACCTCAGATCCCACTATGTTCTGGGACCGCAGCAAAGGCTTCTGGGGCTTCAGCCTCAGAACAGTGCCCGGGTCAGGGGCGCCCCGAGATGGCCTGGGGGTGGGGCCCTGATGCCCTCCCTCCAGCGCTGACTTTCAGAGGCCTTCCTCCGGCTCCTCTCTGTTACCTGGGCACCAGGATTGCTCCCCACTGGTCACCATGAAGGGCGGTGGGGGCAGGCAGAGGCCGCTCAGATTTGGCCTGAACCCACGTTCCCCCCCCCACCCGGAAGCAGTTTTCCTCCTGTAAACAGGCCAGTTGGCCCCCAGCTGGGCCTGGGCCTCCTCACACCTTTCCCACAGGAGACCGGGTGCGAGCCCTGTAACTGCAAGGATTCACGGCCGTGAGGGATTCTGGGTGGCGGGGTGGGGGCCGCAGAATGGGGCTGGAGCCAGGTTCGGACAGTGCCCAGCCGGGCGGGGGCACCTGCGGCTTGGCCCCTTTCTGGGTCCTGCCTGTGGGAAACCCCAGGAGTGCCACCTCCATCCCAGGAACCGCCTCCTCTGCCTGGCTCAGGGAGGGTCTGCTCAGAGGCTACGTCCAACCACAGAATCTTCCAGAAACCTCGCTTACTCCTGCAGGCATTGTTCAGTGAACCCATGGGAGCCCCACCAGCCAGCAGCTCTACACCACACAGGGGAGAGGGTGAGCCAGACAGGGCAAGGCGGTGGCTGAGGGTCACCGGCATCTTCTGAGGAGCCCGCAGCACTGGCCTGGTCAGCTCAGCGGTCCATGTAGGACTGGGGGCTCATGGGAAAGAGGTGGGGGTGCTGAGGAGGTCTCTGACGGTAAACCAAGGTAGAGAGATGTAAGGGTAGCTTGGGGCCGGGCAGCCTTGGGACCACATCAAGACCAAGGACAAGAGGGGTGGGCGGTGGGGCTGAGGGGAGGCCTTGAAGGAAGGCTCACTTGCCTAGAAGAGACTGTTCATGGGAGGAGGGGCCGTCCTGAGGGCTCCTGGGCTCCCAGCCAGGCCACCGGCCCATCAGAGCCTGCCACCCGCGGCCTGAGCCGGCCTTCCGCCAGCTCAGGAGGCCATGAAACCCTCATCCTCGGGACCCAGGAGGTCTCCGCTGCGGGCCTGTTCCTAGCCGGCCCCAAGTCAGAGCCAGGGGTGGTGAGGGGCCCGGCTGGGAGCCGCGATGTGGCTGCGCACAGCCCCCTCAAAACCCAGCCTTCGTTCAACATGTGGGGTCCCTGAGGCCCGAAGGGGCGAGGACTGGCGCCAGGGGACAGGACTTAGCCAGCCCCAGCGCTTCCCCTGGGCATCAGGGACAGGCCGTCAGTCGATCCGGAGTAAGGCTTGGGTTCTGACCCCAGGCGCCGCGCCCGCCTGGGAGACCCGAGGGCTCACTTCACCTTTAAGAGGCTCACTTCGCGCCTCCCGGGAGGGAGGTAAGGCCCGAGGGGCCTGAGGAGATGGTGAACCAGGCCAGGTACTAAGCAACTCCGCCCGGAGCATCCTATTTACTACTTTGAAAACACCTGCCTCTCGGGGTGTTTAACAG